>JAOWAW010143075.1:0-10634 GCA_028565695.1 Nicola tetela | reverse complement strand
GGGAGGGGAGGGGGGAGGGGAGGGGGGTCAATGTTCAGTCTTGGTTTGGCATTTTATTTGCAGTAAAGTATTTCCCACAGGCAATACTTGTTGGGATTTTTGACGGTGGAGAACCCATGGCCAATGGCTTATTAGTAACACTTTTAAGACCAGTACAGTCAGTTAGACAGTTTTCTGAGTCTGCATCTGTCCAAGACTAGTCACCACAACGTCTAAATGGGCAAGTGTTTTGTAAGGAAAGTCGCCTAGCAGCGGCGAGCGTGGCACTGCATGTTAGCCATTGCAACTGTTCCAATCATCCCTAAATTATACAATAAAATCTCACGCAAAGAAATGTAGAAATTCTTTCGGACTAAACGGCTAGAAGACGCGCAGGCATCAAAAGGCTTCACGTTTTATTTTGTTTTCTTCCCGAGAGGTTCTGCGCTGAGGTAGGGAATCTAGCAGGCCGTGGTGCCGCGAGGCTGTGGGCTGGAGTACCTAAGGACAAAGAGCCGCCCGGCGTCGCCTGTTGTTTCCATGAGAGGATGACCGTCTACGTGGTTGAACACAATGTTGCATGTACAGCTGTACACTATGTACTAAATTATACCATGTCATGTACATGCAGCTATCAGACCATATCAGAGCTTAGGCATTAGCATACATATTTGGTACAAGCGGCTACGTATACTGTTTTTTTTTCGTAGCGTACGTAAAGGACAAAAAATAAATAAAGTGGAAGTTGTCATACTCGTAACAATAGTACTTGGGGGAACACCTCACAGGACCGGTTTTGTTTGTCGATAAAGATTACCAATGGTCTTTGTCGGCATTCGCACATGCCGCAGTCTCTCAGCAGTAGGCCGTGTTGAGCGTCTGCACTGGTGTCGAACGACACGACGGTCTTCCTCAGTAGATATTGTGCCTGAGTGGATCACCGCGGCGGCATAAGCTGTAAGTAGTTAAGCTCATCAAGAACTAGATAGAGCACAGCCACTGTGAGGTGGCCTGCAGGGAACGGGTTGGCGTTATGTCCATGTATCATCTGCCATCTTCTACCTCGTCCATGCTGCTTCTTCTCGCTTAGGGTGATCGCCAGCTCAGTGGCTCAGACATCGCTGTCGACAACGTTCGTACGCTGCAGCTTGACATTGCCCAACCCGAGATTTGCAAGAACGCACGCTGTCACTACGAGCTTACGGTACGTACTCGTAATCTTCAGACGCCAACGGCTGCCATGGTGATGCTCCGGTGATTACCAAGTTTGCACTACCGAAATTATCATGATCCGACTTGTGAGGCTGCATGGGCATGTACTGATTGTCAAGTTAAGCGAATATCCAAGTGTGGCAAAGTGCAACTTGAACTCAATACCAGTTAATGAAAGTGAACAAAGCGACTTAACTATCATCAAGGCTAATTGCTGCACCCTTATCTAAAATATAATTCGTTCTATGGCAGCGGAATTGCTGCTATGGCAAATAGAACACCTTTCAACAGCTACTATCAATGTCCCATTTAGCTCCTGGGAAATGAAGCATTAAGGCCCAGACATTTTTTGATCTGGAGACTGCAAAGAAAGCTTAGATTTACTAGATAGGCTTCCATCACCAAATTGTGCCACAGTATTCAGGTCTTAGACTGGTGCAGTTTTTTTCTTAAAAAAAAAAAAAGATTAATAACTGCCTGCAAGGCCCGGCATATCTGAATACATTTCTTAAACAAGCATGACGAGCTTCATTAGAATGTACTGGGAGAGTAGTAAAGAATGCGATCAACCTAGCCCCATATGCATTACTGGCATCATCCAGTGTGGCCATGGAATGCTGCGGGCTGCATTGCTTCTGTTGCTGCTCCTATGTGCATAAGCCTGCTCCTTGCCTTGTGTACGGTAAATATGTTGCACTTTGTATGTTGCACTTTGTGTGCTGCAGATCATGGCAATACTTGTTCTCTGTCGTGAGAGACACTTGAGCTATGAGAAAGTGATCAAGAACCTTGAACCCTGGCCCTGGATCGAAGAGCTCAGAAAGAGTCGACTTCTCACGCAAGGCGACTGCAAAGCTGTCATGCAGCTCTGCCAACTTCAGCGTGAGAACTTCCAAGAAGCAAACCGCAAACTTCTCACCATCATTGAAGAGAAAACCATCAGCAAGCAAGAAGATTTCTTGGAGAGATTAGTGAAGGATCATCCAGAGAAGAACTTTAAAGAAGGTCAGGAAAGGATGGGAAAAATTTATGTAATTTAGCATTCATTTTCATTTTATGGTAGCAAATATACCAATTCTGCAAAATTGGATCAATTTTTTTATTCTTGGGTTTGGGCTCTCTGACTTAATTGACTCTTCTTTAATAGTCAGTTTAATCAGTTCAAGTTAAGGATCGGAAAATGTCAATGTGATTTTCCAGAAAGACTTTTTCTGATATCATGCAGCATCTCCTGAGGGAGATATTCAAAGGCAAAATTTAATGTAAGATGTGGAATTTTTAATTCTTGACTAGATTATGGTATCTCAGACTTTATACTCCCTGTGATGGTAAGGATAGTGTAAACTTTTCCAATCTACAGTATTGTGAAAAATATTATGCAGTCTGGTCCATGTCAGACAAAAACTTCAATCTGTTTTAGTATCTTTTCCATGCCTTACTGTATCTAAGCATGATGTTGCCTTGGTCACCATGAACAGATGGCATCGTGTTTCGGGGATCTACAGAGGCTTCTTGTCTTCCTTTTGTTTTCTCTGAGTTGTTCACTCACCAACAGTTGAACTGCATAGCTCACAATGTAGTTGAGCTCATTACACAGATCAACCCAGGCTGTCTTCTCTATGATCTGTTGAGACGTGGTGTCATCACTGAAATGGAGAGAGACATCATCGACCTGCATCGTCGCTACTCCGGTCGGTATTTAGCCATGTTGTTTCTTATTCGAGCACTTCTGCAGAAGACAGAGAGTCAGATAAGCACATTTATTTACCTTCTGCAAGAGTTTTCTGGCTTGAGGCATCTTGCAAGACGTCTTGAAGCAACTAGGAATGAGACTGGACGGGATGCTCGTGCCAACAGCCAAGCATATCCAGAGTTATTTGGACATGAACATGGAACATACATGCTAAAACAGGATCACTCAAGTGGTAAGTGTGGGTTGGTCTTTATTGAGTGAGTGAGTGTTTTTTCAATAATGTTTTCACGGTTAAGTTGATGTTACCTTTGCCATCCTGATTGCCAGGGTAGACCATGTTGAAAATTGGAAATTTGTGGCTGCCAGTGGCTCACCACTGCTCCCAGCTTTTTCTGACATTGGTATCTTGTCAGACTCCTGTGCTGTAATGACTAATGTCACTCCTTTTTGGGTAAACATTTCAGGCAGAAGCAGCCAGTTCAATGGAACTCAAGCGATGTCCAGGGCAGAAAGGTTGCCGAAGCCAGCTGCACAATCTGCTTCTTCCACTGACAGTTCTGGTGCTAGTTTACAAGGTGGAATCAGCCCCCAGCAAAGCACAGCTAGGCTCTCAGGTTTTACTAGTAGCAAACTTGGACGCATAGCCTACCATCTGCGGAGTCTTCTTGATCTTGTTGATCCAAGTCAAATTCTTCTAGATCTGCTACAATGTGACGTCATCACCGAAGTAGAGTACAAAGAAATTGATTCCAGTCAACTGGAGAGCGGCCGAAAAGAAGGCGCAAGGAGTCTTGTTAAGTTTCTCTTGCGTAAAACGGATGGGCAAGTAGATCGCTTTATTGAGTGCCTAATCCATAGCGGTGACCCTCATATGCAGCAGATTGGAAGTGCCATGAGAGACATGGAATATCCTGAGCATCAGTCCACCCCGGATGCTTCACCAGACAAAGCATTACCAACATGCAACAAGACATCTTCAAGAGGTAAGCTTGGCTTCAGCTCAAATTCAGCAATTACCACAGGTTCTGGGTTCATATTGAAGGGCAACTAAGGATAGTTCTTCAGCTTGAATAGCACATCTTGATAAGCCTAGGCTTCCAATGACATAAAAAAAAACTGCCCATAATTCAGACGGGGCCGCAATGCATAGCTTTGGCTCCCATAATTTTTTATGCCAGGAGAAATAAATGAGACTGAATGTGAGTGTCTGTAATTTGATGGCACATGCACATGTATGTCTCTATGTATTAGCTGGCATTAACTCAAAATTGTTCCATAGCCATTAACCACAATTCCATCTGTTGAAAGCATTCTGTTCTTTATTGCTTTTTTGTCCAAACTGAAACTGCACTCTCTAGACTCATCAAGTGAATCGTCTTCCACAATTTCATTTAAGCTACTTCTTGACGTTGCCAATGCTATCCCCGACCAATGGTCCTGTGTGCATCTTGCTGTTGAGCTGGATCTTGGTGAAGATGCCGTTAACAAAGTGAGACGAACCACATTTACAGATGGACTGGCTTTTGAGCATGTTCTGCAGAAGTGGACTGCTGTGAAAGGAGAGCAAGCAACAGGAAGAGTTCTCTACAACGCTCTTCTCGCGATAGAGAGAAGAGACCTCGCACAACGTTTCGCTGATCGACTCCTTGGAGACAACCACAGAAAAGGTGAGAGACTGACAAGAATGGCATCGAAATTGAAATACTTATCTTGCTCTCGTGACTGCCCAAAGCAGGCCGGGCTTAATGAGAGAATACATGTGCTGTCTTTTAGAAGGCAGAATCTAGAATCTGCTGCTTCTGCTGGAGAACCCCTTTGACGAAGATGGTTTTGGTGGTTTGACTGAAGTGCTATAATCACTCAGAGCCTGCATAGGTCTAGGTGGCTTCATGTGCACCAAATGAGCAAAAGTAATTAGTCTGGTTGGGATCATAATTGATTATGATGGCGGTCAGTGTTTGTGCGGGCCTGTCTGCAAGCACCGTTTATGGCAGAAGGAGCAGAGAAGGTGTTTAGAAGAAAGAAAAATAGTATTGTGAATAATGGTGACTGTAAGGTTGTGAAGTCATGGTGTACTGTCCATCAGATAAGCTCTGGAACTCATCTGATTCTGTTTGTGTGATTTTACTGATCGTCTAAAATATGTTTCATAAAAAATGCGTGGTTCATCCCACTTGACAGTCTCTGTCACTGTTTATTTTTCTGCAGCATTTCTACCACCAGTGTGCAACCACTTCTGTGGTCGTGACAACATGATTGCAAGCATCATGAAGCTGATCAAGGCACAGAGAGTGATCAGCCTCATTGGTCCACCAGGCTTTGGCAAGACCAGTGTAGCAGCTGCGGTTGGTCACCAGTTGGCTGATGGAGATAAAACAACTGTCTGCTATGTACCTCTGAGAGGCTTGGACAGTGTTGCACAGGCAAAGAGCACAATTACATCAGTGATTCAGTGTGGTGCCCTCCAAGGAGAAACATTCCGCAGCACCCTGCAGTCGCTGAAAAAAAACACCGTCTTGATCCTAGACAATGCTGAGGATTGCATTGACAAGGCAGCAGTCACAGAATATCCACTGTCAGCTACATTCAATGACTTAGTTACAGAGATTCTGAATACCAACCAGATGGCACGGATCATTATTACCAGCCGTGTGAGGTTACAGCCACCAGGTTTCCGTGTTAAGGAAGTTTATGTTGGAAACCTGACCAAGAAAACATCAATCAAGCTACTCTTTAACCTTTGCGAAGGTATCTATATCCATCCTTGCGATGCTGAGAAATTGGTGAGCTTCTGTGGCTGTGTGCCTCTGGCGACATGTATTGCTGCTGGGATTATGTGCTACGATAAGCTCACACCAGAGGAACTCCTGCATGACTTTCACAAATCTGGTGTCAAGGCTATACAGCCTGGTGGGGATTGGCTTGAGCCCGAGAAACAACTGATCACCATGATTGATGTGGCTGTCAAGCGATTGTCCCCAGCTCTGCAGTTCGCCTTTCACAGCTTGTCTCTCTTTTCAAACCCGTTCTCAGCTGATGCAGGAGCTGCTGTTCTCGGGCTGTCCAGCACGTCATGCCTTAAGAGGCAGTGCACAACAACTCTTGTTCGTCGCTGCTTGTTAGAATACAATGATGAAGCACAGAACTTCTCCATGCAGCCGTTGATTGCACAGTTTGGTCGAGAAAACTGTTCAAGAGTGTCAGCCGAGGGACAGCAGGCCCGGCGACGTTTCAGCTTCTACTTTCTCAAACTGCTTCAGGAGCACACAACCAAAGTCTATCATTGCCGTAGGGAGGTCCAGAGCATTTTCCCATTTGTGTGCTTGGAATACAAGCACCTCCTAGATTCATTTGAATTTTCAGATCTTTTAGAAGCTGATCAACTCCAGTCACTGCAATCATTAATCGCAATGCGTGTCACTGAATGCTTTCCGGATCGCAGGATGGAAAAATTTATTAATGCTAGTAACACTGCAGCACAACATGTTGGTGATGTTCTCTGGCACTGTGAAGTTGTTATCAGGCAGATGCAACTATGCCGTACCAGCCACCAGTGGGATGTAATCCCTCCAATGGCATCGATCTTGAAGGCCATACTCCTGCCAATGAAGGCAGATTTCATGTCAAAGCCAGAGGGAGTACTGCTCTATTTTATCAGCTCACTTTTGGAAAACCATGCCAGATTGTTCTTATCTGATTGGACAGAGATCAATGAATTCCATTCCAAAAACTCTGAACTGGTAAAGGATGTTCTACGGAGGATTGGAGGAAGTGATATTGAGCACCATCTGTGGGTAATGGTTGCTTCCTTCATGTCCTGTAATTGGGATCAGGGCATCTCCAGTATGACTGTGGATAGCCTGGAGAAGTACACATCTTTTGTGATGAGCATCATCACTGGCCATAGGCCAGCCAGTGAAGGTAGCAACCTCGAGGATGCTTTGGCTTGGCTCAACTCTCACATCTTTGATCACTGGCAAAGTGCAGTTCTTTGTTTTCCAACAGCAGAGTGCCCAAATCCACAACAACCATTCTCACCATCACAGTTAGTGTGCATGGAGAAAGTTTACTTGAACCTACGCCATGTGCTACGCAGCTCACATGCTTACCTGCAAAGCCAGACCACACGCATGGATGCAGTTGCTGAGCTACCTGGTGGGTCTAGATATGAAAGTGTACGATTCAAGTGCTCATTCATTGCTTTCTCCCAAGTTCTGCTGAGTGTGGGCTTTCCCAGGTGGCTTGTGTGGCTACCTGCACAATTTTTGCAAACTCCAACCTCATCATGGCAGGTACATCAGCAAGTTCATGACATGATGCAGCCTGATGAAAATTTCCTGATGGGCAACCTGTTAGATCTGGAGAAGTCCCACCTTTGCTACTATCTCAAGGTGCGTGGGCAAGCAAATGTTATCTGTGAAGTTTGACATTTCGTTCACATCAATGTAGCTACTGCTGATGTTTGATTCACCTGTTAACTTTGCTTTTGCCTTTCCAGTTGATCATGAAATCCACTGTAACTGAGTCTACCTAGGCAATACTCAGCGGACTGATGAAAACACTAGGGTGGGCTAACTAGGCTAATTTCCACAGTTTGAGAGCAGCACTCAACCTAAGAAACTTTGAGTACTCTATACTAGTATGAATGCAGAGCATTGTGGGGCAAGTGAATGCTCACCTTGGTAACTCGAGTTACGTATAGACAAATACTACATGGAAGGGAAATGTTTATCTGTGTTGGGGCTTTTGCCCTTGGACTGTACACATAAACACAGCAGGGATGCATATGCAATGCACCAGACATATTTGTCTGCTCGGGCATGCATGACAGACCATGTAGACTGACCAGACTTTGTCATGTCTACTCAGGCAAGCACGACGGACCACGTAGACTGCCATGACCCACGTATACATAGTGTAGGGTGTTTGGCCTTACCCAACATGCATGCTGCATGCATGCTACGCACAATCGCCACATTGTACATGGAATGTGCATCTTAGTAACCCACAAGCAAGCAGTGCCCACTGTAGATATATGCCATACACCTCACACCTCATTCCTCATGCTGTATGATAATTTGGCCATTGAGTTTACAAGGTCAGGTGACCGTTAGTGAGCCCCAATAATCAAAACCCCAAACAAATTTCGACTTTTGGCAGGAGTAACTGTTCAACTAGTAGTGTCTGCTCTGGGGCTGGTTCAGCTGTGTATTGGACCCAGTTGAGGTGTTTCATGAGCCACTTGAGGAAAAAGACCCAAATCCCATGCAACTTGGTGGGCATACAGCATGTACATTGGCAGGTACCAATCCTACACTACCTGGCATTAATCACACATTGCCAGGCATTGATTCTATGTCACTAGGTGTTGATTGAACCTCTCCGGACGCTGATAATGTTTCACCAGTTGTATGCAGAGACGAATTTACAGTTAGCTGGTCAAGGTGATTCGGTATGACCCGGGTGAATCAGATGTACATGTGCCATCTGCATTTGCATTCAGTCATTGATAAACTCTTGAGCAGACACTGGGTTGAGGGTAGATTGACAGATGTCTGTGAAGTGAATAAGGGGTATAAAATATGGCATTTGTTGATTTCAGACAGTTTCTTTGCTATTTGCCTGCAGGATACTCAACGGGATTTTGGTACAAGCATGCTGCAGCTCATAACTGGAAAATGGGTGGCAAATTGCGATTTTCCTGCTTCTCCAGAGGAACGAATGAGGGTTGCAGCAAGAATTGCTTCGGTTCCGTTCATACCAGCATCAAGTTCAGAGTTCTGTGTTCTACACAGTATTTCTCTGTCCTGTTTGGATTCTGCAGCTGAGACAGCCCTAGAGGTCAGTCAGCTCAGGTTTCTGCTGCTGAACTTCTTCATGGACACCATCTCCTGCAGTAACTGCCTGAAAATGGGCATAATGGGCTCAGGTATTAAACTTCAAGCTTGTGCAGGATGCAAGGTGGCTCATTATTGCTCGCAAAGGTGTAATCAACAGCACAAACCACGTCACAAGTTGCATTGCGCCCTGCTGAGGAAAGCTAGACCGCATGGATGGCCATTGTGCAAGGGGAAATTAGACATGTTTGGAAACTACATGGCTGCCTTGGCAGAGAGCACAACTGCTGCTGGGCGGTTCAGGCAAGGAAAGGACAGGCTTGGCTAGGTGATGCTCTTTCCTTGCTGTGGAATCAATCTTGAAGTAACAGTTTCAATGTATGCGTATAAGTGATTTAACAATCATCTAGTGCTGCCCAGTGCTGCAGGTTGAAAATAAATTCTGAATGCTAACCTACCACAATGAAGTCTAAAAATTAGACATGAATGGGGATTACATACTTGTGCCAAAATTGTCCATGGGATACTGATCACGTGTTGTCTGTGCAAGTGTTGGTATGAATAAAGATGCATTAACATGTGTGCATGATTACCTGAACTATTGGTTGGTTGGCAATGGAGATAATTAAACATCAATTTTAAGTTTTCACCAACATATCGTGGTACTTTGTTTGTCACACTTTAATTGTTGATGAGATTGTTCTCAGTCTTGTTCTCTCTGGTGAAAGTGGCTTTATCTTGAGCCCTACTGCATCCATATCTGGTGTGACACCTTGCAATTGGAATCATGTTTCACAATGTAGGTGTACTTGTAGGGAATACTCCAAGGCATTTCACAGCTATTCACTGCAAAACTGATGCCTGTGTGATGCGTTGCTAACCACCAATCCACATAACAAATTTTGCTAACTGTGCATATCGTGACAGCCATGATCAGCTGAGAGTGTCATTTCAACATGTGTACTAGAAAACTGCACAATGGTCCCTAACCCCAAAATCGTAAGTAAATCTAGTAGTTTTCTTCATCTGAAGAACATTAAAAATTGAAACCATGCCTTAATTCTTGGCTGCCTGGATTTTGGTTACTGATTTCTTTTAATTTTGAGGTGATGGTGGAGGTGATGGGGTGATCACAACAGTTTCATGACGCACTATGGATCACAAGCAATACATGATAGAGAAAACCAGGTTCAGTACGTTTTGAATTTGTGTGTTGTATGCATGGTTATGAATAGATATTTTTGCAGAAATTTTGTTTTTTTTCTTTGTGAAAACTGATTATTGAATAATGTGCCAAAACTTCCTCCGCTTGATTGAAGAATTCAGGGACAGAATGATATGCTAATTTTGCAACTATTTTATATGTTACATCTGGGGAGTGTAGCTGGCTCTGCTCTTTGCTTTGAGTTGCCTTCAAATGTGTATTAGAAGCAGAAATATAACTGCTTGCTGTCAAATTTTTTATTCAAGAGAAAAAAGATACTATTGGTGTTTTTTCCAAGTTCTAGTAATGTTTTATTTTCCTAAATATTTGTAAGGCTGGACAATCTATTAAATTGTAGTAAGCTTGCAAAAGCCTGCTGACACTGTACATAGTACAGGTTCTGCCACAGGCCACACATGGGAGAAAGATTGTGGTCTCTCTCTTGCCCCTATCCAAGGGTTTCCTCCCTTTCAAAATAGAAAAAGGAACCACTTTCAGCACTCTAAGTGGTTATGCAGCAGGTCATTCCCCTACCGACAAATTTCACATTGCTGCAGGGTGAGCCTAACTGCTTGAGCGGGAAGGGCCATGGTTGTCCATACAAATCCCTGCACCTATATTAAATTGCCATCGCAATGGTGGGGGCTGGTCTGAGAGGAGCTCCACGGCACCATTTGACCTAACCAGTGATAAAAAAGATACATGGCAG
>JAOWAW010143074.1:0-21439 GCA_028565695.1 Nicola tetela | reverse complement strand
TCTTCTTCTTCTTCTTCTTCTTCTTCTTCTTCTTCTTCTTCTTCTTCTTCTTCTTCTTCTTCTTCTTCTTCTTCTCAACCTTCTCAACCTTCTCCTTAGTCGGCTGGAGTTTCAAGTTTCAAGTGGTTTGATTCCCCTCAGTTTAAGTTCTTCTCAACTTCTTCATCAATTTATTTTTCACGATCTCTGGACTTCGTACTGATAACAGTGAGAGGCCGAGTCAACATTAACAAGTTTTGAATGGTTTCCTCGGCATGATCTCCGCCAGGCATGGGCATCAAGCAGCTTAGCGTTATGTGAAGATTTACACCATGACGACTTTGACGAATCATTGACGACGGATGCAAAAGTATAAAAGCTGACTTAGTGAGCAGGCCGCAGCCAGATGAGCAAACTGTCTACACTACATTTTAAACCGACTCTTAGGTGAGTTCCATATCTACTGGCATGACCACTGTGAGGATTATTGTTCCGTCGACCAAATGTCTCAGCAATGAATCACAAGTGCGCAGGTGCGGTGGCCTGGATGATTCACAAGGTACTTTCCCCTGTAGTCCCCAGCTGTATGCATGTACATGTAGTGCCCGGTCTGCCTTCGTTGTGAACCTTGTGATAACCATCAGTCTGCGTCGACTTTAGTCGGCCCACAGTACAAAGTCCTTTTACTTACACAATCCACTGAGCGTTAGGCTCGTACACGCAAGAGCTAGCTGTTCGGCCTGGAGGCACGCGCATAGGGCTGTAGCTATGGTCGCGGTTGGATCTGGACATGGCCTATATGAGCAGATAAGGCCTCGGCCGCGACCGGGGGAGCTGCCTTGGTGGCCTCTAGATCTGTTGGGCCATGGGGCGCCGGCAATGGCTTAGTGGTCTAGTCGAATGTCCAGTCACGAGTCACGTCGGCAGAATCGAAATAGATCTCGGGTCAGCTATTTTCGTGCATGTTGTTCTCATTACAGTAGCTGTGCCCGTGTCCCACACATACTAGCAGTCTAATACCGACCACAGGACTATACACGCAATAACCACTGCAACGGCGTCTCTTATAAGCTAAAGGAGTGCACGAGGGTGACGCTTGTACTGGGTCATTACAAGCGCTGGGCCCTTGCATGGAAATCCAGTAATGCTTTCCTTTGTGACGCGATGCTGTCGTCGCTGTTTATCCATCCAACAACGGCCAACAACAGGCAAAAGTGACCCATGCCCATGATTTCTCCTCGGAGATAAACTCAGGTATCACACTGAGCGCAAACCCTAGTCAGGACCACTAATGGGCTACAGCACCAGAAACCATGTAAAGAAAACGTCAGCACTGGCAACTGCACGGACTCAGCACAGTTCGATCTTCTAAGCCTAGTTCATAGACCGTCTATTCGTTCAGGCATGTGCAGTATTGCGGAATGCTATATCGCTAAAGTGTGTAGAGCCATGAACGAGATTTTTAAGCGTACCGTAGGGTAAGTTTGTTTGCCAGATAGGATCAGCAAAGCCGCTACATAGTACATGTACTCCTACTGCGACAATATATCGCTCCCGATCGACGCTGTCTTCACCTATCAAGAACAAGATCTCGATTATTTCGCAAAAATGGTAGCGTAACTATCTCGTTCACGGCTAACGTAAACGCCTGGCCGCGTTCAGCTCGTTCGCACAGTCAACGGCTTTAAATCACTAACACACAAGGCATGGCTCTCAGTTTGCGCTTGAACGCGTCAGAGCATGGCCAGCGTACGGGATCTTGCCGAGAAGTCGTGGCCGAGGAATTCTTGCGTTTCTTCTTGTGTTCCCCTCTTCTGACCAGCAGGAACTGAACGTGGTACAGTCTCGGAAAGATTTCGCTCTGCCGCTACTTGAACTTAAGCCAGCTCCGCTGCAAGTCGTACGCACATGTACGACGATGATCTTGCGGCTTACACACGCGCGCTAACTTTAAACTCGCAAGCTGGCAAGAAGACCTAAACGGAACATGGGGAATCGTACGGTGAAGTCAACAACCCAGCTGGCCGCTGCTAAACTTCCACAACGGCGCCAGCTTTAAACATGTTGTCATGGTCATGTGTTCATGAATCTCTGCGGCCAAGCTAGATAGCTATAGAGGCCCAGTTCAGCCAGCCCGCATGCTAGGCAACACTGCTGGTAGCCGGACTACCAACAGGCAAGCAAGCCTGCGCTTTGCAGCTACCTGCAGTGTTTGAGAGCGTACTGGTCTCGATTCCAGCTGAGCTTGCTTTTATACGGCTCTATAAATAGTCGGCCCCGCCACAGTAGCTGATTGGCCGAAGTCCCAGCCCATCATACCACATGCGCCCGGCTCATAGGCAGCCGCAGCTATCGCTCAGTATGCGCGAGCGGCACTGATCGGAGCACGCAGCATTTTTAGTTACTATTTCTAAAAGGGCACGGCGAGAGGTGCACCAGAACTGCTTTAGTAGTCCAAGAGAGAAGAGCTTCCTATTCCAGGAAGCACATAATAGTTCTCGCACCTTCCAAGCTGACGATCGCTTGTTTACCGTGCAGTCTTCTGTCATGGCTATGCCGAACAACGCGTACAATCACGTGTCTACAAGTGGCCTGCTGCAAGAAATCAAGCAGGTTCACGAGACCGGATTCTTTTTTCCAGCCACCGCCGAGAATGTGGATTCGGTGAGTGAGCGCCGCACGTGAACCGGTGCATTTTTCTGAATTCCGAAATTTACGAATTTTGTGACCAAGTAATGTGATTTCATAAACTCTGAAATTGTACCTGTCATTTTTCGGAACTCATCAGAGATTGTCATTGCTTGTGGCATGTGCGCCTTTTAAATTTTATTTTAAATAAATCGTCAATTTTAAACTTACCCGTTGTCTACATGTAAACTGTTTCGTTTCACAAGTGTAGCGCGTATAATTCTTCTGTACGTTATGTGAGGGGCTTTATTGTGCGAGCCCGCAATACAGCTGATCTGTGATTTTCATTATTAAAATCTATTGCGAAAAAAACTATTTTAATTTCTCTTGCTTTTTGAAAATGAATCATTTTATGTAGCCTTCCTACTTCTTTTTTTTCCTTAATTCTTCATATAGCTTTAGCTGACTGTCATTATTGATTGTTGTCACCTGCACGCACATCCATCAAGTCGTTTGGAGGATTTAGCTAGAAAAATATGGACAAACGCATTGGGAAGAGCGTGATTCTGGCGCGTACGCGTGGTGTGAAAGCGTTTCTAGCATTGTGAGAAGCCTCTGCATAGACTAATAATATATGGTCTATGCTGTGGACTTCAGCGGTTGAGGTATTGGTCTTAAAACTCCGATCTACCCCAGAGAGTGAATGACATTCTGTAGCACAGCTAGAGTCTTATTCAGCTTTGTGTGCACATTCTCACTGAATGCTGCATCTTTGTAATTCGCTTGCATTGTTGTTGTTTTTTTTCTTGCAGGCAAGGTTCGAGCTTGATCGGTATCTGAACACTAGTCCGCTGCCGTCCCCTTCTCCAACACCTCTTCTTCCACTATTTCATTTACCGAACGTCATCTCTCCTCCTCCACGCCGTCCGAGCTCAGCTCTGGTCGACGACTACTTTGGCATTCAAGTCGACTGTTTGTGGAGCGATACACTCAATGGACTGCCTTCATCGCCTCCGCCGGAGACCGTCGACATCGACGAGCTGCTCAGTGAGCCGACGTCGCCCGCTGTGTCAGTGGCCTCTGAAGGGTTCAACTTCTTGTCGTTAAGTCTCCTCAGTCCGCCAAAACTCCCGCTTCGGCAGCGGCAGGATGTCCTGGACGATTTGGCTAATCAGAAAGCTGCCCTCACACACGACTTAGCTGGCTCATTGCCGCTCACACCGCCGATGTCGTGCGCTGTACAGCAACTGCGCACGAATGATACAAACCAGTTGCACCTGCTGACGGACCTAGCTTCGATACTCTCGCAGGCACGATTGCTTGATCAACCCGATGATTCTTTAGCGTCTCTCCCGCTAACTCCTCCACCGGAATCGGACGGGGGTTCTACAGCTGTTGATCTTTTGACGGTTCAGCCACTTGTGCCAATTTCTGGCCAAGCCAATAAGCCTGTTGCTGCCATCGTTACTACGCAGGCAGGCCAGCCAGTTTCCCAACCGATCAACGTGACAGCGGGAAAAGACGGTTCGCAGAAATCAGCACCAGCCTCCAAGATTGGTCGTCCTCGAAAAGACAGGAAAGGCCGACCACCAGGTAAACGCGCCGCCCGAAAGCGAAATCACCGCTGCGACTTTGAGGGATGCGATAAGGTGTACACAAAGTCGTCGCACTTGAAGGCGCACCAGCGGACGCACACCGGCGAGAAGCCGTACGAGTGCTCCTGGGAAAGCTGCAACTGGCGTTTCGCTCGCTCAGATGAGCTCACTCGGCATTATCGGAAGCACACCGGGGCGAAACCGTTCCAGTGCACGTATTGCGACCGTTCGTTCTCGCGCTCTGACCACCTCGCCCTTCACATGAAGCGTCACGCCATCATGTGAAAACGGATTTCTGAGAAAGCTTCCTGAAGACGAGTGTCGTCATCATCATCCTGTTTCTGTGACTGCTTCTGTTCCTTGATGAACAGCAGATAGTAAGACGGATTCTCACCTTGGTCAGAACCGCCTGTCAGTATCCAACTATACAGACTTTCCTTCTCAGCTCAATTCTATGTTCAAGGGCAGCGATGCCCACAGACGTTGAACTCTTCTTTCCAGAAATATATGCAATGCCAGCCGTTTGACAAGCCAAGCATGTCTAGCTGCGACGAACGCTTTGACAAGTGCGCAACAGACTACTAGTATCAAGACACGTCACTCATATTGACTTCATTTTTTGTCATCTGGCATTGCTTTGCTCATGAGAAACCAGCGATGGTTTAAACATTTTTTATATATTTTTTGTCCTATGTACTTTATATGACAAATATTACGATTCTGTAGTTTAGACTCAAATTTAAAATGAACAATTGCCCCGCAAATGTGTAGGTCTAGCAATCCTTGCAATGGACTACTTACTCTTGTAGCGTTTTCAATTTCAGTTTTGATCTAAAGTTCTTTTGTATTTCAAGTGACAAAACAGTAGTGTGGTTTCTTTCGCTTTGATCAATAAAATTTTTCTCGCATCATCATCATGTCCTGGGAACTTGGTTTTCATTCCTCAGAAATTGGCAGGTGCTGGGCCCGTGGGAGTAGTACTGGTGCAGACACTACAGTCATGACATGAGCACTACTAGTCTCGTTTGCAATATCAAGCACTACACATTTTTAAGAAAAAAATCTTACTGAGAGCTTAAGCAGTAAACGAGCACTGGATGCACTTTCAATGACACAATTTCTCGTTTTAACTGGCACCTTTTGTGAATATCTTGCCCATTCAGTGTCGAAGAGAACCAGTATTTGCCTTCAAAGATTGGTTTGCGGTGTACCCTATTGTGAGAGCCGAGAAACTGCCTTCGTTTGCCCAGTGAATTAGCTGCTAGGCAGTCGTAAAAACCGTAACCTTCATCTGTGAGCTTTCTTATTCGTAGTGGAGGGTTGTAGCACAGTTACAGCGTAGTATTAAAAAAAAAAACAGGCGCCTAAAACAAATGTAAAAGCGGTGGAGAACGATCGATGGCCGCTCGCCCCGCGGCTGACGGTGAAGCGAATAAGAATTTCCGACGACAGCTGGACAACGCCGATTAATTATAAAAAAAAATAAATCCTTTATCCAGCTGAACGTATTGGACGCTGTTCGGGCCTCAAGAAGGCAAGGATTGCAGAGATACGAACGTATTCAATGCGGGAAAGTTAGTGAGATCTTCTTCCCAAAACTCAAACCCGGATCCGCGTCGCAGTGTTCTTGGTCTCTACATCCTGTTACTATGTCTGGTTTGTCAACCTCATCAATTCATCAATGTCCGGTATGCAGGCTGTCAGTGTGTGAGTCGTCTGCAGCTGTTCCGCCAGTAACCCTGTTTCTTCGGTGTACTTACAAGATCTCCTCCGACGTTCCTTGCCAGGCTTTCATGCCTTCTCTCACTTCAAATTTTACCATCTACGATTCTCTCAAACGTTCTTCTGGCCCACTCAACGTCTTTTTTAAATTCTTCTTTTTTCACTGAGAATCTACCACCGGGCGGTGATCGGGCTCTGGATTCCCCAATATCGCTGTGACATCGACTTCTTAACCGTTCCAAGCTCGCTTCAAGCTGCTCTCACATGGCCAGACCTCCTGGACTTCCGACAGACGTATAAGGCAGCTCTTGTCACCCGCAACCAATCTCTACAGCCTCTACTCACATGATTACGCATCACCACGATCACAATGCCCTTTCTCCTGCGTCCTGGGATCTCAGCAACGCACTTGCGGTCCGCTTCGCCACGCCCCTTTCTATCATGTTCTACAGACCACAGCTCCATCTAGACCAGAACTAAACACAGCGTATGCGCTGGCTACTTCATCTCAAGACAACAAATTTAAATGCATCTCTCTCCAACAGGACATTCCGTCACGGTCGCTTCTCTTTCACAAGCTAAGAGGTCTCTAATTACCTCTCTTTCGTGTCTCTTCTCTCTGCTCTTTGCCTCTATACTTTAATTCGTTTTCGAAATTCTGTTTTGAATTGCTCCAGACGATCATCCACCTCGGAGTTTTAGCCTTAATGCTACGCTCCTCTATTATATACCAGTTCGAGTTCTGCAGCTGCTCTTTCCCATCTCATTTTGTCTGCCAATCACCTCTGCCAGTTTATACCTGGGACTTCGCCACTCATACACGGCCGCACACCCGACCCGGGCGACCTATCGATGCTGGCGCCTTCACTGCTATCACTATTTCTTCCTTCTCTTTCACTACAAATTATCCTTCCTAACTCTAGATCTACGCTCAAGCCTACGATTATCTTCCCCTTACTCCTCTAAGATTAACCCTCTACACTAGCAAGTCCTCTCAACTGATGCTATTTCCTGCTAAGACGCTGACATGTCCTTCGAATCACAGCTTCCTTTCTAAGGGCCAAACCCGAGTTTCAGCCGCCCATCTCTAAAGGTTACATCCAAAGAACTTTTAAATCCACTTTTCGTAGTTTTCGCTTAAAACACACACGGCGGACTCGAACCCGTCGCGACCGAGTACCTAGCTATAGCAGAACGAAAATCACGATGTTTGAGTCGAGCAGTTAGGTCATGTCGTGATAATCTTCGTTCGGCTAGGCCCATGGTCTCAGTAGGCTTGAGCCCGCTGTGGCTAAGCTGGCGTAAACTGAGAACATGATTGGTGATGATTCTCCTGCAGCTGGCAAGAAGTGTCTTTCTTGAACTTCTAAAGCCGTTAAAACTGAAAAAAAAAATAGCCTTCGCCGCATGCATATGCAGAGTTTTTTCACAAACCGACGAAGCCACTATCCGCTCACAAACCGACAAAGCCACTTTCCGCTCACAAAAGCAAAGCCACTATCCGCTCACAAACCGACAAAGCCACTATCCGCTTCAACTTCTATGCCAATATTAATCACTTTGCAGCTGCCTTTTGATATAAGGTGACTGTTGACTCAAACAAAAAACCATCGCCTACCAAGAGAACCGCTGTATCGCAAGAAGTACTTCTGGTCCTTCTCACGAAAATGGTGTGCTGGTACATCCCTTCCAACTCAACCAGAAAACCTTCAAATGAAACCAGATCTCTCTCTCTCTCTAAATAACTGCTGATGCCTACTACTCCGAAACTTACTCCAAAGCACCACATAAAAACGCTTCAAAACTCATGCGAAGCTCCCCCCCCCCCCTCACCGGGGCCCCCACCCCGACATTACTAATGGCTTCAGTGTCGAACAGTTTGACCGCACCATCTACTGACCTAAAATGAAAAATGAAAGAAACGAAGCTCTCAAATTGTGAGAAATTCCGACTGTTAGAATTGCTTGGTATGGGTATTATAGACAGAAGAATCACATCCAGATAGCTGCTGCAGCTTGTGCACTATTCAAGTGCCTCTCACACAGCTGACCTCTGTGTCTACGTTCAAAAATGCAATGAGTCTGGTACTGTAGTATGTGAATCTCTGTGTGGAGAATTATGGCACTCATGCATGACCACTGGGAGAAAGAATTCGATACAACGGCCAGAAAAAGTAAAGGCCATACATGTATTGGACATAATTATTATGTCCTACTAGTAATTAGTAAGGGGAGGTTAGAAGCTCAGAAAAAAGGAATATTTCTGTGGTCTTAGACTAGAGAACGTTTTGTACATATCAACTCACGAATCAACTCAACCCCTTCTTGGACTGACAGGTTATCAAAATTTTACAGTTTTTTAATATGCTGTATTTGATGAGCAAGTAAAGATGAACCATGCCAGTCTATTAAGATGGCTTAGCAGCACGACTTTGTTGTACTGATCATGAAACAGTGAAACTGGCAGTGTAGCAATTCAACTTTTGTATCATCATTGGTACAAAAGTTGAATTGCTTCACTGATATTTGTTGGGTGTTGCTGAATTAATCTTGGCAACAACTACATTTTGTGATTTTGATCTACTCGCTAATTTATACTAAAATTAGTGCTCATAAAAAAAATGTACCACAACGGGTAGGCAGGTTTGCACAATACATATAACTGCTAGCACTTGAGTTAGCAATGATGATCTGGACATGATGGACATGGAATGCCGGTAGGTGTCTACTACCATTCTACTAGTAGAGCTAAGCATCCCTCTCAACAAGCCATGGACACAGGTTAAGAAGCAGGTGGTATAATAGGCTCAGCAAATTTGTTCAGAGTCCCAGGAAAATGAAAAATGCCACTTGAGAAAAACTTTTGATTGCGCATTTCGTTTTCTGTTCAAGATATACAGCATAGAGATCTGAAAATGATCTAAAAACTAGTTTTTTCGCATAATTTTTAAGTGATAAGCAGTGATTCATATTAGAATATGTAGATATGCGTACATCTCCAAAATCAGATTGCTCTCTGCTGTGTTTCGCCATATGAGCGTCCTACTAATAAGCTACTGTATTCAAGTGCCAGTGCAATTCAGTGCAAATATTTGATAATGTTGGCGCAGTGTCAATCAATTCAAGTCAGAGGATACAACTGTGTAAAACAACAGCTGTCTTTACATATTCTTGTCCCTTTTCTTAAGACTGCATTATTTTCTGCAGATCAGAATTGAGCTGTGAGAAGTTCGGACGTTCTGCTGGGTCCTGTCGCCAACAGCCTCGCAACAGCTGTTCAACATCAGACGTGCAGTAGATCGGAAGCGAGGGCTGTGGCCGTGCTGTATCTGCATTTGCATTCATGGCTCGTATGGTAATCTGAATAAGTTCATTATCTGTGAGGTCATCAAAAGGTGTTTGCCGGCAGAGGGTGATGATCTCCCACACAGTCACGCCAAATGAATAAACATCACTCTGAATGCTAAAGCGGCCATAAAATGACTCTGGAGCCATCCAGCGGATTGGCAGGACAGCTGCACCAGTGACGCGATAGTAGTGCTTCTTGTACAGGTGTCGTGACAAACCAAAATCAGCAAGCTTGACGTGACCTTCGCCATCCACCAGACAGTTGCGAGCTGCCAGATCACGGTGGACAAAACCATGCTGTGACATGTATTCCATGCCACTGGCCACCTGCTGCGCCATGTGCAGGAGTTCCTGAAAGGTCATGAAGTGATTGTCAGCAGTGGATTGTCTTTGAGTAGCATTGATCAACAGCTTACACCTGTTCAAGTACGTGTTCAGATCTCTGTTCTCCATGTGTTCAATCACCATGCATGGTTGGCCCTTTGAACACACCCCAAGCAGTCGGATCACATTTGGATGTCTCAGACGCGACATAAACTTCACCTCCTTCTTGAATGCCTCAACAAGTTCCTTTCCAGCAGAGGCTTTGAGCACCTTAAGTGCAACAGCCTGTGGAGGATGCAAGTGGCTGTTTTCACCTGTTCTGAAGTACATCATTGCCAAAAACACATCACCAAACTGTCCTTCACCAATCTTCTTTTGCCGATCAAGCTGCAATGAGTCTATCTCTGGTGGGCCATCCTCTCGAGTTAAAGGTGGTGGCTCCTCATAGATGGCATTGAGTGGTTTCAAGCTTTTTCCAGCAACATCTGTCATCAGCATGCATTCCGGTTTTATTGATGGTTCCTCGTATATTTTTGTCACCTCATTCTGTGTAGGGTGGCCTTCTTCCTTCTGCTGACAATCAGCTGGGTCATCATAGAGATTAAACTCCTGAGCAGGAAGTTCGCGGGTGTCTGTAGTGCTGACGCTGCTTACTGATGGCAAACGTTTCGGAAGGGCTGGTGGAGGTAAGTCAGATGAAACACTTGAGATGCGTTGTTTCACGCTCGCCTCAGCATATGGACCACCGTCTTGGTTTGTATTCATGTCTGGAGAAAACTTTTCTTTTACCTTCCCAACTGACACTTCAGCGTATATCGGAAAACGTTTGCGGCCATCCGATGACTGATTGTTAGATGCTGAGCTGGCTGAACTGCTGCCAGAACTTGATGTGAACACAATGTCTGGGGTGTTTGATGGGTAAGGTGGCGCAACTGCTTGCACGGGTGAAGACGAGCAGCAATCATCGCCTGGTACCATTTGGTAGCCAGCAGAATCCACAGTTTGTACTTGACTAACCGGCAGGTATTTCTGGTTGATTTTAATCGGCTGCGGTGAAGTGAGTTCCTCGACTGAGTAGACATAAGATGACTTGCGCTGGTTGACACGGCGACGCACCACGTACAAGAGGATCAGGGCAAGCACGAGAATGACAATGAGCAGTGCTACCATGAGTGCCACCGCCGTTACTGTCGACATTGAGTCACTGGATGATGTTCGGTCCTTTCGAGGACCCTCTGTCCCTGCACACAAGCAAAAAAATAGATTTCTTTGAGGGAAAATTAACCCCAATGCTGCAATTTCTAAAATTCATTTGATTCTGAATTGTTTGTTATCAACATGGCATAAGCTGAAAGAAATGCATAGCAAAGAAGAGGTTTGAAGACAAAGAGCTTATACAAATTTGTGAAACTCAAAGGTTCCTTTACGGCATATCACCAAACGTTAACTATGACCACTCAAAACACCCTGTATTCACCAATGTTAGTAGAACAGGATACGCATGAACAGAAGCATTTCTCTTTGTGTCCTCTGCAGCTCACACTGGGTGGCGCAGAGGGTAGAAAAGTTGCACAAAGAAATTGAACTCTTCAGTTAGAAATGGCTGTCTTGAAAGACGCTCCTACTGTGCTCCCCAAATTATTCTAACATGCACAGTTCCGATGTTTCATGCTGTCTTCTCTGCCAAAGTCATGACTCTCTATTTTATCAAAGAGTGCCAGTAACTCACCCTCTGTTGCTGGCAATGTTTCTGGTTCAGGTAATGTGGCACCACAGGCCTGCAACTGAAGCTGATGAACTGTGAGAGGGTCAACAGACTTGTCGTCTGAAAGGAGAAAATGAAAATTTTAGCAAAGAAAAGGAACAGGAAATACAAGTGAAGTTGTCCTCAGCCAATGTTGATATCAGTGTGTTTATGGTGAAGCCAAAACTAGCAAGCAGAAACAAACAAGAACAATAACTTTAATTACTATTATTAAGGACACGGTTATCTATCTGCCTTACCTTGAACTTCAAGGGAGAGCATGGCAGTGTGGCTACGCTGAGAATGTGCCGAGACTTGACAGAAGTAGCGACCCGCATCCTTTGTGCTCACATTGGCTAGAAACAGGTAACTTGCTTCCTTTGTGTCAACTGACGTCCGAAATGGCCCATTGATGTGCGTCCATACCCACTGTGGCTTGTTCTTGCGCCCAGATAGACGGTTGTCTTCAAGACAGCACTGAAGTAGCACCATGCTGCCAATGGGCACCTTCTTAGGCTTAACAGGAATGACTTCAAAGGCAGCTGTTTCAAAGGGCAAACAAGCAAGCAGTGGAAACCATAGATTAGTATTAGGCTTTATCAACAAGAAAACATTCAAATCACACTAAAATATCTAGAGATGCACAATTCGTGAACGAAGGTGACCAGGTCAATTATGAACGTGTCATGCAGAAACACGAATGAAGGAAATAATGTAACGAGCGGTATTTTTGCATTTACCACATCTCACTTGACTCTTCCATGTAACACATTAACTGTGTGGATTGCTTCCATCAAGCTGCCACCAGCCAGACTTTTGTACATTTCTGAGAACAGACAAATCCTTCAGTAGCTTCCACCCTCATCCCCTCCTTGACACTCCCTTAAGAACCCCATGTTCAACTGCTGCAATGCCACACAGAACGACAAGATAAACAAAACACAAACCAAATAGAAATGCATGAAGAGGAAAAGGTGAGAAGTAGGGAAATTGCTAACGTTAAAGGTGGCACTTACGTTTGATATTGACCATCAAATGGTGTGTCAGTTGCTGGCCATCTGTGTGAACAGCTTTGCAGCGATACCTTCCAGCATGCTGCTCCCTTTGAACAGTATGAATATCCCACGACAGGCTGATGAGACTGCTCTGCATGTTCACACCTGATGCATTCGCCAGAACTTCTGTTTCTCCCTCTTTGATCAGCTCAAGCCTTGCTGCATTTCTTACTTGGCACATAATGGTGCCGGGTTCGCCATCGACAAGATCAAACACATCGGGCAGTGAGGTTGGGAAGGTCATTTCTGGTTGTGGTGATTTATGCATGACTGCAGGTGTAACTGAAGTCATTGCCATGGTACTTGTAGGACTTGCAGTCATGCTCGCTGCTGTGGTGGTGAACGTAGTGGAGCTTGTTGTTATCGAAGGACTGCCAGTGGCTGTTTGTTGTTGAACTGTGCTCGTGGTGCTTGATGACGTGACCGGTGAACTCGGGGTTAGTGTTGCAGTACTAACTGTCGGAGGCATTTCAGCAATTGAAATAAACAATCCAACAATAAATCAAACCCATATAGGAGTACTTGTACTGTGTGTGTGCTTGTGTGTACTGTCAGTGTGTCTCTGAGTGCATGTGAGTGTGTCTGTGTGTGAGTGTTGTGTGTGACTATGTATGTGTGCAACCATGCATTGTGCACGTGTGCATGTGCATGTGTGTATATAAATGTGTGTGTGCGTGCACGCGCGCGCGCGCAAGTCAGTGAACTGCAGTTACAACTCAATCACTAGCCTTCCATTTGAATTTTACCATTACTGGTGGTGAAGACAATGGCAGAGAATTCTTAAGAATACATTAGACAAGTAACTCATAACATCAACAAAAATACAATTACAGTTTAACTGTGTATCTCTGAAATCACTTGGCTCACCGTGGCGTTCACAAAAGTGCACCTCAGACAACAGGATCCACGAAAAGTTTGATTGTCGCTGGCTGATCAACAGCAGTTGAAGAACACGACCAGGTCTAACATCCGTCATCTGAATCTGTTTGACGACTGCACCCTTATCAGAGTTAAGTGGACTACCTGCAATGGACCTTCCACCAAGTTTCCAACCGCTTCCTGACTGGTATGGGTTTTTTTCCTCTGACACATCGGCAATGACGTCTGACGCTGTATCATTGCTGATGAATGCCACAGCTACATCAAATATTGCCACACCAGAATCTCGTGCATTCAGGATATGAAGCCTGATATTTGTGATTGCTGTCAGCTTGCTGAAATAGAAGAACAGCCTGACAGAGGTCAATTTTAGAGTACGTGGAGTGTAGTTAGTGTTCCAGCCAATCCATGGGTACTGCGCCTCCGTATCGCGGAAGAAATCAGAGCCACACTTGCCATCAACAAGCTGCCCGGTGCCATTCTGAAGCCATACCATCGCTGTCATATTTGACTTCCAAAACTGAATAAAAGGTCTGTTGTACTCAGTGGTGTACAGATGATCTCCATAGGAACGGTTGGCTTTCGGACGAGTGAATCCTTGTGGGATAGTGTATGACGAAGGTACTACTGTTCTTGTATTTGGTGCACTACACATGAGGAATTCTTGCGGGCATCCAACTCCTGCAACACAAACCAGGCCAATAAGCGAACTTTTAATTTGCTTACCTGCACCTACTGGTTCATGGATGATGAAGTCGTACTTGCAGATCGGGGGAAAGCAACAGGAAAAGAGAAAGAAAGATGGGGACCTATTATGATCAAACCTAATTCCCAGTTGTGCTGCACTTACAAACAATTCAAGGAACATGTCCTAGCTTAGAGGCCAGCACTACACCCCAGCAAAATCTTCTAACAACTGCATAATGATGTAGCTGGACAATGGAGCATTATTTGGAAGACTTTTCCATCTAACATCAAAAACACAAATCGCACCTCTTTCTTCCTTGAGCCTTCTCATCCTGTCCCTCTTTCTTGCTTGTACCTCGTAAGACCTTTTTTTCATTCCTTCAGGATCATGTTTTCATATTTTCTCATTCTCACACCATCCCCCTCAAACGCTCCTCTCGCTTTGCCCACTTCTCTCTTCCTCTCTGAATCTATTATTTCAGGTTTCTGTGTCCCTCTGTCTATCCCCATCTCCTTTTCTTTTACTCTTTCTCTCTCTTCTACACCTTTCACTTTCTCTACTTTACAACATACCTTTGCTAGTCTGACCACTGGTCAGCAATGTTTGCAGCAACAGTACTGTCCAGTACAAGAGTGTGTGTGTCATGGTGGAAGACACCACAGGAAGCATTTTATAATTGGCTCAGCTGGGCTCAGCTGCCAGAAATCAGTTTGTTGGGCAAAGATGAGTCACAGGTGATCGTATCCTTCTGCAGGAAAACGGACAACAGGGACCACCCTGTCAAAATGAAGAAACAGTATTAACATACTAAACTGTAAATGTTTTTCTCACAACAATGTGACTGATAGGGAAAGCAGTCAACATGGCTGTTGTGTATGGCATCAGCATATTACTGCTAGGAAGTCACTGATTTCACACCCAAAACCATATATGGAACCAGCGACCTTTGCATTGGGAATTTATGCAGTGTGCGCGTGTGTGTGCGTGTGTGCATGTGTGTGTGTGTGCGTGTGTGTGTGTGTGTGTGTGAAAACTGTTTCAAGTAAGCAGGAGGTGCAGCAGACAATTTGAAGGTGTGGAGGTCGTCAAACGGTCTGCAATGTAGTGCATTATCCACTGTGCTTGTGACTCCCTAGCTAGAACACTGCTAACACACAATGTGCTCATGCACACACACACACACACACACACACACACACACACACACACACACAGATACAGCCTGTCTCACAAAGCTTTGGCTGGGTGAACTTTTTTAGGGTCTTACAGCAATGCTCTCAACCTTGTGTGGGTGCACTACATTCACACGTGTGCCGTATGTTGCCAGACATTTCTTTAATTAAATGTAATCACAGGCTTGTGTATTATACCGTTATATGCGATGTGTGTGGGCCAAGACCATCTGCTGACAAGAAACTTTGGACATTGGGCACAGCAGTGACTAAAGCATGTCTATAGGTGCATGAAACACGCTGTACAATTTACAAACACAAAGAAGTACAATTTACAAACACAAAGAAGTACAATTTACAAACACAAAGAAGTACAATGTATACACACATTGTGTATGCATACACAATGTACAAGTAACTTTTCAATAAAGGCTTGCATCTGATGCATGAGCATCATCGATCTAGGAAGGCCTACTGCATAAGTCCATGCATCTATGGACAATGCTTTTCGTGGCACTTTGCATATAATGCATGCATATAACACAGCTGGTGTCTTGTGCACCATAATGTGCCATTAGTAAACTACTTGCATGTTGTTACCATGGTTACTGTTACAGAGCAGAAGAGTGGTTTCTTTACGTTTCCCAGTGCGGGTAAGAAAACTTTCGATTAACAAATTCATATTGTTAGGTTTGTTACTTTCTTGTGCATGTGTGAGCTCCAAACCCCAGAGCTGGTAGAACTGGTCAGGTTGGCTGGGTCTTGACTTGACCAATAATTGGGCCAGGCTGACCTGGATTTTTCATCTTGCTCAAATAGCTGAGAAAGTTGCAGTTTCAGGCTAGGTCAGTAAATTGATGCTTGACCAGGCTGTGATATGGTATATCAGTGCCATCACTGTGACAGTAGGTCAACCCATTGGGTCAGGCTGCACTGAACAACCAGCCAAGCTATGAACCAGAACATTGTTGTATATCACATTACTCACAGCGTAGGCAAAGGCTGCTTTGCCAGCCTCCCATCCATGCAAACTGATAGCTAGGCACATGAAAAGAAAACTGACCACAATTTTGTGGTCCCTCTGTTCTAAGGTGCTTGTAACCATTGCCAGGTTCAGTGTATTGTTCTGATAATATTATCTGTATGGCCCTCTACTACCATTCTTATTACTTTGAAGCGCTGAAGACATTGATGGTAGCATTTTGCCTTCATGCCGTTGGAGAAGGTAGCTATGAGTTTGTTCTTGTCATATCAATGAAGTGTTGGCTTCCATGAAACTTATATGGAGTGTCCTTCCTTTGACTAATATGGTCAGTGTGAGCTCATGAGGTATCTATCATGTGCACAGTAAACACCTGTTTGAGAACAACAGCGAAAACCTAGGAAACGGGAATGGTCAAACAATCTCCTCTTACACCCAATGACCTGAGGCAAGGAAAAACAGAGCTGATTGCCTTTTTTGCATGGAATTATGTTGCTAGTTCATTTGTTCAGGATTGAAAGTGTCACTGACCTAGCTCTCTGTCAAGTGGAAGTACTTTATCTACTTCTCCATCAGCCTCACTGTATTCAATAAAAATTTAATGATTTGCATACTGTAAGCTTAAAGGCATGCTCACATAGATCAAGCCCCAGCTGGGTGAGTCAGGTGAGCACGACTATCAGTCCTAAGTAATGCTTCCTTGATCAAGATTCACTGACCCATACAACTCAAAGAAACTGCAATAAATGTCAAGTTCCGTTCAGTCAATTAGGACACATGTACTACTGCAGGATAACACTGCAAGGTTCATTTCTCTGACTATAGTACGGAGGTACATTAGTTGGCCCAAATCACTTGAAACTTGCTTTCACTGTGCCTGAAACCTTAAGACACACAGAGTGAGATGGGTTGGAAGGCATGCACATCGCAACATATTGCCTTCCAGACATTCCAGGTCTATCTCGAACAATGGCTGGAATCGCAAACCTGAACTCTATACAGCCAGTGGACAAAACTGTCACTGTGATCGCAGGTGATCATATCCAAGGCCCAACTGATTTCTCAAGCATGAGAGGGAGGGGCCCACTTATACCCAGGCGTCATGAGGCATAGGATACTATGACACAAAGTTCCATAGTACATGGTGTACTTTCATTCAGGCACAGCAAACGGTGAGCAGATAGTAAATTCTTCACAGCCAAGAAACAGAAACACGCACCAAAATGCCAGGTATACTGGTACTTCCCAGTAGTTTCGAACCAAGCCCATGTTGGCTGGATGGATATGTACTAATTTTACCCTCCAGCTCCAGCTGATACATTCAGAGCTGTTTTGGGTGTTACAAGAGTGCAATTACGCTCATTTGTCACCTGTGAATACGGCACTGATTGGACCCTTGAACAAGCTCAAATACAACACTTGGAAATTAGTGGCCCATTCATGGAAGCCACAAGCAGGATGGAGAAGGCATAACACCTCCTTATGACTGAAATTGGTCAGAATGGCAACATGGGGAAGTTACGCCGGTGAATCAATCTTGTTCAGCAGGGGAAACCCAAGGTTCCTCTTTTTCTGGTAAACTGGTAATTCTTCTGTTTGACCTGAGGAAGGTTAGAGCAATCCTGGCCTAAACATCGAGTCAGAAATATCTGCTGGCGCTGGATGAGAGTGAGCCCTAATTAAGCCTTCCCACCAAGAGTCTGGCATTTCCTTCCGAGAAATTATTGATGATCAGAGAGCAAGACGCACTGCAAGTGTGCGCGCACGTGTAAGTCTTAGAACCAAAACTGCACAAAATGATTTGTCACCTGGTGACGTCTTCTAGATCCTTGCTACCGGTAGCGCTTTTCATCAATCTAATTGAGCTAACTGGGCATACAAAGCCTTTGGTGTTCACAACGGAAGCATACATCCCGGAGCAGTGGTAACTCCTTGAGAAGTGACAGCTGCAGGCTTCGCAATACGAAACTTAGCGGCCTTCCTTCTGCGCCAGGGTCTACGCCTAGCCGGAACGGATTTCCTATTGCCCATGCTGTCGTATTGCGACTCAATGTCCCACACCGGGAAAAGATCCGCAACTGCGTCACTACGTATCCGTCGTGCTTGATGAACTAATCCGGATGCTGCTACTGCTTTCCGCCAGGCTATATGCTGTGAGCCTTTGCAGTAGATTTACCCTCAGTTCGGTACTCATGCTATGCTAGCCTCTATCGAACTTCAACATCGCATAACAGTTGCCTGAGTAATACAACAGGTACTCCCCTTGGCGCGACTCAAGATTTTCTGTGTATAGGTCTCTATTGTATTGCGCCACAGAAAAGCACTGAGTTTTGTCACAACTCCTCACCTCCTCGCTCCTCCCAAAGAAGAGCCAGGCACAAGGTCTCTCTGGACATACAATGGCTGCTACACACGTTCTTGCCCCACAGAGCAAGTAGTTAACTTACCTAGCTCATTCACCTGATTTCCGCTTGTGCTGGTCGAGACGTCCTCGCAGATGTAGAAACAAATGACGACAGGACGAGGCAGCGCGTACGTGAAGCAAGGGCTCTCTCCTGACAGTACCGGCGACTGATACCGGATGCTCCTAGATCTCAAGTATTTCTCAATTGGACGACGCTGATTTTGCGGAATAACGATTTACCCACCCGTGGTCAGAATTACTGGAGGAGTAGCTCTTCAATCTTGTTATCAGGCTGATAACGCGACAGGACAATTGTAATGACGACCTTTATCTGTTAGAGTTGAAGCTCAATCGCAGCAAGTACGTGATAATCCCTGATCGAGCAAGGGTATATTCCGGTTGTACCGCTTAATGTCAGAAACAAACTGCAGACCCTAAAACATTCCAACATCTTTCGGACCTCGAAAGAACAGTTACCACCTGGTAGCTGGTGAGCCTGTATTGAACTGCAAGCTGTCGTGATCAGTTGTCGCTGTTACCGCTGATGATGATTGCTGGAGCTGATTGCTGGCACATAACGGTCTGCGCTGTCCGGGCGGCATGCAGCGAAAGACGAGCGTGGGATTCCGAGTGCGTGACCCCAGATGTCCTACGCGTGGGGAGCTGCGCCACGCGGCTGCAGCATCGGAAAATCACCCGGTGGCCTTTATGGTCTATCCGTGTTAGGTTTGCGGTCAGGGCAGGGCTACCAAGTGCGAGGGGAATTTACAAATTTATCAAAAGCGTGCGCGGTGCATGCTGAACATCATGCAACAGTCTTCGCCATTAATCAGAGGATGTGACCAAGGTGTAATATCAGTCACCTGCTATTCTCCACGTTTAACGCAAAACAATGGCAGATGACAGAGCAGATGTAGAGGAAAGCTGAAGACGAAGCCTTTCCTCGCGCCTTGAGACAATAAAGATTAGTACAGAGCCCGCGCGCGGCCGCATGATGGTGGCGATATCACATCATGGTCATAATCCTAGCTACTGTTATTATCGAGATAGCTCTGCCTAACGTACACGCGCCTTTCGAGTACTGAAAAGTACGCGAGTGGGGGTGAAACGGTCATAAGCATTGAAGAAAACGTCGGATTGGTGCCGGTGCATCTGTTTGAATCCGTTTAAAACCCGCCTATCTACCATTCTATATCGCCAGCCGCGCGGAAAGCAAATTCTTTTCTGAATCGATCATCCAACGAGCATGCAGGCCCTACATGTACCAATTCAACACGGTTGTGGTGGGCATAGTGATCCCTACAATGGATTCGCTTTCCGTGTTGGACCCGGAAGAGTGGAGTCTTAGTTTACTTACCACCATTGCGCGCATTATGGGTGTACTAGGCTAGGTGTACTAGGGTTTACTTGGGTACGCAGGGAAACTATGCAGCCGCGGCTGCATGTCCAATGGAATACCCGCAGTATGCGCACGTGGGCGAGATGCACACCTTCCTCCCACGATCTCCACCCTCCACGATGACAATACATGATATAGGACCTACAGATGTACACGTACATTATGCATTATACATTGGACCGATGCCAGTGTTCATACCAATGCAAGTTTGCGTTTTTACATGCGCAATTGTTGCAACTGTTACATGCAAACATCAAGAATCGTCGCCGCTTAGTTCAACATGTCCGGCTACATGACCATGACCATGTAGATGTTGGCCATTTCCGTGATTTCATCATCTTATTTTCAGAGGTCATGACGTCAATATTGCCGCATTGATCATTGCTCAATGCCGAAATGGATATACCGGTAGTGCTGATTTTGTATTGGCTAAGCTATCAGGTGATGTTGAATTCTGCCACTATTTATTTGAGTTGATGTCTGCAATACTTGAATACTGAGTAGATTTACAGACATTCAGACCAGCATCATAGGCTCGTTGCTGAGTTCAGGACTGGAACAAGTGCCTTCAAGTGTCAATGTCCTCCAAGGCTGAAACTAACGGTAACCCTTGGTGTGGCCAACAACCAACCCTTCATAAGTAGTTATTGATCAGAATATCAATTGCTCAAGACCAGCCCATTTCCTGTCACTGTCTGCTGTATGGCCTAATCCGGTGTGTGAGTAATTAGAACAGGATATGAATCCCTCAGAATGCAGAAGTGTACAGTAAACTCATATGGTTTGCCTGTGCCCAGGCTGGAAATGTTCTTAAAATAGTGAATTAAAGTCTGGCTGTGTTCTTAAAGTTAACAACTGTTATCTTCTTATTTAGTAGGGCCAACCTCCACACAGTAGTGTACAGTACCGGAAAACTTTCCGCTAAAATTTCACGCTCTAACTGTTCGCATGTTTAGCGACCCTTCGGGGATGTCAAAATTGAGGGTATCACTTTAATATTGCTAATTTTTCCCACCCATGGCAACCATCTAATGGCGGCCGAGAGCAGCGCTAGTTTGAAGAAATACAGGATGTTTACAACACTCTGCATCAAATGCTCTAAATTAGAGAAATCCCAGTCTGGAATAATCTTAAAAATCTTGAAAAACCCAGCCTGGAATGTTCTTAAGTCTTGAAAAACCCAGGTTGGATGTTCTTTGGCACACAAGCTTACTATATGGAAATACTGTAAATGGTTTGTTTCACTGATGAAGTGGCAACCTGTGACAAAAGCCACAGCAAATGATAAACTGTATGGCAACATCAAAACAGGACAGCCCTTTACCATCCCAGTCAATGAATTCATTGATCACACAAACCCTACACACCAATCACCCACAGTCAGCATAAAGTTCTTCCACAGGCCCTATTAGTATTTCGGACCAAACAACTCTTCTTTGTTCATTTGGTTCATGAAATGAGCAAATATGCAGAGAACCCTGGAAAGGGTGTAATCACTGGATATCTCTATGTGATCATCTA
>JAOWAW010143063.1:0-10635 GCA_028565695.1 Nicola tetela | reverse complement strand
TCTCTCGCCTATTCTGTACTCAAGTGGCTCTTTTGGTACATAGTCTTCTCGCCTTTCTTACCATTTCTGCTCTAGATATTCCTTGTCTTTTCTCTCCTTTGTGAAATAGACCTGATAAAGCCCTATGGGCGAAAAGTTGTCTAAATCTATCGTCTTAGTATGTCTCTCTCGTTGAATGAGCTCTCAGCTACCTTTCTTTATCGGATATGTCCAAGCGAGCGGAAATGCAACTAGACTTACGAGATGTCTTGCAGAGTCGTGCGGCGTACACTGAGATTCATGCTGAGCTCGAGGAACATGAACCCCTACGTGCATGTGTGCCTTTACAGACCACTCGGTTCTTATTATTACTGAGTGTGTATATGAATACATAAGAATGCGATCAGGAAGGTGGAGAGAGAGAGGGGAGCGGGGGAGGGGGGTTCGTACTGTCGGAGAGGAAACACTACTCCTTCTCCAGCAGTCCGTGTGGCATAGAAACAGAAATTGGATCAGTGCGTCAGGAAGGTTCAGAGCGGGAGAAAAGATTATGCGGAAATTAAACAGAGGGTCGCGGTTTAGCAGAGATCAGTGCGAATCCGAAGACTTTTCGGACAAATAGGATATTCAGGTAGCAGGGTAAAAAAGAGCTTAATTCATCTACTGCCAAGCAGAACGCTAGTCGCATTTGGCATCTAGACTTACACTCTAAAGGATGGACCGTAGGCGGGCAACACGCGCGAGGTCTGCCCACAACGGATGCGTGGAAATTTAAACCCTCTAGCACCAGTGCGGGTCACATCATACATGTAGTTACTTGCAGTGGTGCCTTGCTGTGCGTCACGTTCCCCAAATCTACATAAGCGGGGCAGGTGTACATGTTGTCGGTGTCTTTTCGCGCGCTCGTTTGCAGAGCCGTCAGGTGTGGAGGATAATAGTAATACGTTCAGCAAGCTCAAGCCTTCAGCCAAATCATCAGCCCTAAAAATGCCCAGTATTAATGTTCCGTGGCTCTGTATTTCCCCCACTGTCGTCAGTCACTGACTAAACGCAACCCAGACCCGAACCTGCGGTGCCAGCGCCTAGCCGAACTGGACGCAAATCACAAGATGTTAACAGCTCGACTAATCCGCCAGCTCAAAAAAAAACTGGCGCTGGCTTCCTGACGGGAGCTCTTCGCGGCGCGCTTTGTAACTTCTGTTCGATCGCAACACAATCCGATATCCGGGAAGAACACACAGTACGCGCTGACAACACTGTCGGATCCCATGCGGCCATATAACACGGATTGACCTTGGCCAAAAACAGGATTAACATTTCAAGAACACTTGGTCGATGTGGGTAGCGATAGTGTTCTTGTTTCACACTTTCATCCATCAAAGAAATGAAACCCGCCCATGGATCGACCAGCTGTGACGCCAGCGCCTAGCTGAACACATAATTCTGTAAAGATGATCTTAACTGCTCGCTTTTTGATCCGCCAGATCAAAAAGATTGGCTTCATGGTGGGCCAAGTTTCTTCGTGGCGGGCCGGGCTTTGTGACTCCCGCTCGACTCGTACCGATATCCAAGAAGCACATACTACGCAGTGACTACACTGTGGCAATCCATCACGCAACGACCTGAGCTATGGAGAGGTCCATGTGAAATACAACGAAACGTCCATGCAAGAGAGAAAATCTGCCGTGAAGAGAATCTTTAAGCTGTATGTCCGTGAGTCATTTTCTCCTCAAACAGTCGAGAAATCGTATCCCAGCCATTGAAGGTTTTGTGCCATCTAAGGAGCGTTTCTCCTCTCCTTTTCCTTTCAGGCTGCTGCCGATTTTGTTCTAAAGGGAGGGATTTCAAGCACGTGCTGTCGCCCATTTTGAGCTTTAAAAAATCGTTGTTCCTTTGTGTTAGTCACTGAGCTGCCAAGCAGTGGGTTGGGTGTGCATATGTATTGCGCTAATACTAGTTTAGACCAGTGGATAGGGGATTACACGAGTTATCTGTTTCCTGCTATGCGTTTATTAATATACCGATGATGAACTTCTGAATTCATTGAGTTTGCTGTCATTGCACATGTTCAGCGGATCCATCTCAGACTGATGCGGATATCTTTAAACCTGTCTTTGATCATGAGCGGAGTTTGGCTGATCAGCCCCCACCCTATCCCACGCCTCCCCCTAGGGCTTAGTTCTTTCCTTCTACAGCTTCTCCGAGCGTGGATGAGTTTTGGACTGGTATGATTCAACCTCCGTTAGCTTCCAGCTGCATGCAGTCATGAGAGGCATGAGATACAGCTTGCATTCCGACTGTGACTGGCTCGGGAGCGAGCTTGCGGTATCGGTCTGTCACTTTCAAACTATCCGTATGGCCGCTGAAAAGCAACGTTCTTGCTGACTAATACACAGTGATTATCTCCTGCACTGTGGAATACACCAGCTGGTATGACGTCACAGTTGGGTTGTCATAATCAGTTTCTCATGATTGACTACCTGGCTCCAGGATTGGGGCGCAGGAAAGCGCATCATTATTAGTGGGATAGATGTAATTTCCGCCCTTCGTGAAGGAACAGTGCAACACCTTCACTTCTACTTCAGCTTGTTTTTTTTTTCTAGACAGCTGTTTCTGTCTGTGCCGCGGCTGTGCAAGCACCCTTCAAGTTATCAAGAACTACAGGCAGTTTAGACATCATTTCAAGTTCTGTCACAGGGTTTCCATAGTGTTGTCTTTCTTTCTGACAAAAAAACCAGCAAAACAATCATTTCAATTTGTTGACTTCAACCAATGGCTATCCTCTCCGCTTAGACGGAATCCAAACTGACAAAAAACGCCATGAACTTAACAATCATGCCAATTACCTGCACAAACCAGGGCTTGTACGTGCAAGGATAAGCTTAAAACTTTTTCTAAAACAGCCCTGTTCCAATGCACAGCTCACTGAGTCGCTATAGTCAGAAGAAGGTGTCTGTAATCAATGAGTGAATATTTGCACAGCATGTCTACCGCTAAGAGAAGCATGCTACTGTAAGTAGGAAAGTTGCTAAGACTTCATATGGCTTGCCCACAGCTGTCCTAACTGGAGGGACCAGCAATGCTCAGCTGGGTAGTTCATCGATACATCAGCCAGATGGGCCTTTTAAGATGACAAACCCCTGCTATGCACTTTGTTCCGACAGCTGCAGCTGCATCTGATTTGAAAACAGCTGAGAGTTGCTTGGCAGGCACATTCCACATGCCCAGCCAAGCATCTCCTTTTTTGGGCTGAAGTTGAGATATGCCAAATTTTGATGATACCCGAAGCTTGGGTATGGTGTGAAGACCTGTTCTTGGTGTCCTACTCAAGCCCTTATTTCCGTAGGAATATGCTGCAAATCCTGGCGTAGATTGTATTCCTGACATCTGAGTTGGTCCACACTGGAAGAGTTTGTTGAGGACTTTTGAGGATGCGTCATATGAGATCACAACAGGAGATGGCATTCCGTCAAACCTAACATGTCAAACAGAGTAGCAATAAACATTTTGATTACTCACCTGCCTTTTAACAACAGCACAGCTACAGGATGGCTGGCCATGGCCATTCAAATTACACTTATGTGGGAAGAGACAGAACTAAGGAACTGGTACGTCTTAAAGACCTTTAACAGGTACCATGTGGAATAATCACAGAGATTAGTTATTGTGACATCATCATGCGAGAACATGTCATATCAAATGAAAGGGCGGTTCAAATGACAGGACAGTTGGTGTCCACTGGATTAAACACAAGCGCTGCATAAATTATTCTCCATTTTCAAAGCTTCTGCTATAGTTCACAGCAGTAGTTGCTCACTTACTCACCGGAAAAGAATTTCGCGCCATTTTGTTATGGGTGTTATGCAGCCTGGAGCGTTAGACTGCAATTTGCTGAAAGAGCCTGGTTGAAGTTTGTTGGAAATGAAATCAAACCCTGGCGACATCTTTGTAGCAAAGTGAGTCCAACCGCCTCCCAGTGTTGTCATATCGCAGAATACAAGCAAAGACTTTCCTTTGAAACCGGGTGGCTTGATCCAATAAAAGCCATCACGACTGGCTGACCCTGTTCACAAAATAAAACCATAACCCTCAACACTCTGAAGCTAAACCAGAAACATGTAAATCATATTAAAAAGAAAAACTTGTTTACATATCTACACTTGTTGTGAAACTTTATGGTTCAATTGCATTCATTCGTGTACTGTACCTTTCTCATTCCTGGTGTCGAATTAGTCACAACAGTCACCAAGCTGTACATAAGGGAAGGTGTATGAAGTTTTCCAGCCTCACTTGCTATTCCTAATGTTATAGCCATAGTTATGTGTTTCCTAACTATCACAACCATCACCATGGAAACATATCACACACAACACTGTGTAGTCAACCTAGCCTGAGTTATTGTGGATACAGTGGCTTACCGGAGGAGAGGATGTGATGGCAATCCCATGCTGGGTTTTGAGGAAGCTAACAGTGGATGAACAACAAATGTACACTTAGTGAGAAAAAAGGGAAGAGAAAAAGAAGAAGAGAATGTCTCAAGTTGACAGATGTGTTCAAGCAGCTGACTCTGACCTCTGTAGGTACAGGGTTTAAATCTTCCACAGGCAACATGAATAATCACTCTCAGCATCAACAGACCTTCTGAAAAAAATATTATATCTTTGATTGGTTGTGGCAGATGTGCATGGTTCTTACAACAGGGGAGTCTACCAGTAGGTATCATGCCATCAGTTTGATTTTACTTGATTGAATCCCACACCTGAATCCACATCATAGTAAAGCACTGCCCATTGGCAGGGCTGCAAAATCTTCCTTTCAAAATCATATTAAAATTGCTGATATCTTCAAAACTAGATCTGGAAAAGTACTGCCCAGGCTCAGAAAGCTGAACCGAGCCTCATGCGACTGATGATACTCTAAAGATGGTTGATCTGCAACCCTCTAAGATAGCTGGCATTTGAACAACCAATCTGAAGCTGAGTGATCAAGCCATAAGACTTGTGAGAGACTTTCAACAGCTTAGCAAAGCTTTATTCCATCTCAGTTGAGAAACAAACAAAAGATGCTCTTCTGCAGAATTATAAACATGGCATTCACCAATGAACAAAGCTCGCAGAGAAAACCAACGTGTTGTGTGCCGGTGTGACTAATTTGTTCATGCTGGTGCAGCCAAGGGAACATCACATTAAGCCACTGTGGACATTGCACTTACTTTTCCTTGACTGGAATAGCGCAGCAGACTTTCGATAGGCTGCAATTTCTTGGTGATGAATTTCTGCACACAGGAGAAGAGAGAAGAACCAGTATCTTCTGAAAAGTTGAGTACACTAAAAACTAACCTAGACTCCTGATTAAATACTGAAGCATTCAAGTAATAAAAATAATTCTCTATTCCACCCATATACCAATGATAAGAGCAGGGTTTTAGCTCTTAGATTCTTTTCTCAGGGGAAAAAGTTTCAGTACTCAAATAATCTTCAAATTAAACCCCTGTGTGCAGGCATCAAAAGAACAATGTGCCTATACTCCTGCATCTATTTGAATCTGAAATCAAAAGCCACCAAGGGTTCTTTGGCACAGTTTGATTGTTCATGACTTCAACTTTAAATCTTCTCTTCAAAACATCAGCTGTTTGTATCAGCCACTTTCCATCATTATAAAAAAAACTTGGAAAATATTCTCCTCACTGATAAATGAGTAATGGCAATCCATCTTATGAAAGCAGTATAAATTCATTAATTAGCAAAGACATTGCTGCCTGACACTTGACAGGGAATTTTTTAGTCTTCTGTGACGTTCATTGACATCCTGATCAGGAGCAATGAAACCGACAAAGCCTTGAGCTTCAAATTCACAATTACCTGTTGTTGTCGTTGCAGGTTTTTGTTCACAAGACGAGATTGATGCAAGATCTGCCACAAATTAATGGGGAAGACACACAAGAGACCATTTGTTTTTGTCTGAGAGGTTTCAATAATGAGTACTGCAATTCTTGAAAAGTTCAGCAGCATTTAAATTTTTTTCTGCTTTCGGTATCAGAAGCAAATGCCTAAATTGAGATGACGCTGAATTTTTTTTGTTTACACAAAAGCATTAAAGTTAACCATCATCTTAAAGTAAGTGCTGAAATTAAAATGTCACTGAAATCACGCATTGTCCTCTACTACAAAAATATTTACGCTGCTGAAATTTTCAAGAATTACAGTAAGTCACGTCTCCACCCCTGGATGTTTCATCTTCCAAAAGTGTGCTGTTTGAAAAGAGTTTCTTTTCTTTTGGGAAAGAAAGCACAAGCCTAGGCCAAATGGTCGATATCTCATGAGTTTGCTCCACGTCTGTAAAGCCCTGAAAAGGGAGAACTCTACTCATGGCTTAAGAATTTTCCTGCATGATGGTCTCCTAAATAGCATTTTTTTTATCAATCCAACTGTGGAAAAAAACACAAAGAGAAGTTATGAAAAAAATAGTTGGCAGGGAAATCTATCCTTGTGATAACCACACTCATATTTCATCTTCCATACAGCAGTCAATCCAAATAACATCAGAGACCTTTTCAACTATCTGGACTTACAAGTATTCCAAGTCTTGCAAAGTAAATCGGAGTGAGCCAATCTGTGAAAATGAGAGAAGACAAAATTGAAGGCAGTGAGAAAACTTTGCAGAGAAACTCAAGGTGTGTATGTGTGCGGTTGGAGGTGGTATAGAGAAAGAATAACACTGCCACATAATCAAAAGGAAGAGCTAGCTAGCTGAAAAAAGGAGAAGAGAGAACCACCAGAAGGACACAGCAAGAGAGAAGTTGTGATGCAAAGTTGTGAAATATGATCAGCACTGCTCACAGCTCAACAAAGAAAGCATTGTTCATCCATTCAACATGAGGTAGAACATTAACATTTCTCAAGTTGTTAGACAGAATTCAAAAGCAACTGCAGACCTGTCTGGGAAGATTGACCAAAAGACAACAAAGTACTCACTCAGACACTTCTTCCCTCTCTTCATGTAGCCCGGCTTGCACGCGCACGCATATGCGCCGGGACTGTTTACGCAATCTGAGTTCGTCATGCACTTCACTTTCCTGGACGCACACTCATCGATGTCTGCCACAAAAAGATACAAACAAATACAAGCAGTGTGCACGAGCAAAATTAAAAATCATAATAAAAATTCACCATTAAATTATGAAATGCTTTCAGCTACTGAGACAAAGCATGCAGTGCAGTGAAACACAGCCAGACCATGTAAGTATGGTAGGGAAGCTAATGCATGAAGATGCTGGCCCAATCTCCCCTAAAACTTGATATCTATTAGCTGGAGTGGTAGTGGCACAGACTTTTTAATGTAAATGAGGGACATAAGGCATATTTTACCTGTGCAGTAGGTGCCATTGCCAAGGAATCCGTTCCTGCACTGGCAAGAGTACGTTCCAGGAATATTCTTGCAGAGTGCGTACTTGTGGCACTTGTTCTGGCCAAGCCTGCATTCATTCTTATCTAAAAATTTGTTGAGAAAACACAACAGGTGTGTGCTGAGCAACAATGCCAGTGCAGTCAAGGATAAGGTTTTCAATGAAAGTATCATGGTTAGAAAACTCCTACACTTCACCTTACACTTGCAGGTGTCAGTATCAGAACCTAACAAAGTGATAAATTTAGATGTGACTCATATTGATCACTCACCAGTCAGGTAGGGCGCTGCCATTGAAGTCCTCTCAGACCAGCCCCAAACTGACCTGATTCTCGTTTTTAAGCACAGCTTTCTGCATCAACTTCTTCTCTTATTAGTACTTGAAGCACTCTGTGCTGTCATTTGTGTGCTCCTTCTCTCATCTCTCAAGTTAACTATCTGCAAATTATGATTTTTGGAGAGAGTGGCTGCAAATGCTTTGCATTTTGTCTGATATGATTACCTGTTGAGTCTCATGTTTGCTTAGATGACTAACCTTTGCACAAAACTCCATTGCCCTCATACCCAGGCAGACAGTGGCAGGTGTATGAGCCATGGTTATTCTTACAGGTTGAGTGCTTGTGACATGTGTGGCTTTTTCCTAAACACTCATTGATGTCTGCAACAAAGAGATAAACCAAAGGTTAGTACTGCACAATAGGGTGAAAGAGATGAATGAATATATGTTGCTTTGGCCAAAATTACGCCACATCATTACGTACTGTGCTAATGTGCTAGAGACATCCAGATTCACAGCTTACTCAGTTGAGTATGAGAGTATGCAGACACACAGCTCACAAGAATCTTCACCGACAAGACACCAGCATTCTACTAGTTGAAATGGTGTTAGTGTGGTTGTCTGAATGTTCTTGTGCAGGAAACTGTGTATCAATATCCCTCTCCCATAATTTGGCAAAGGAATATGAGAATATTCAATTGATGTGAATCTTTCTCAAACTTAATTACATTCTTTGATAAAGAGTTGTTTACTATATGTCTTTATATTATTTGGTAAACTGCACACTCACCTTTGCACAGTGCTCCATTGCCATGGTAACCAGGCAAACACGTGCATTGGAATGACCCAGGTACGTTAATGCACTGTCCATACTTGTGGCAGCGAGGAAGTTTAGAGGAGCATTCGTTGATGTCTGCAAGGAAAATTTGCACAGTTACAGAGAATAATAGAGATGTATGCTGAGAAAGAACAAGCATTACTAGCCGCACTCAGAAAGGGAAGGAGAGAGAATCTTAACATGCACTTTTGCACTACACAGAAACACACACAGGCCACATGCACGCATCAAACATGCTCACACACTGACGCAACATCAAAAAAGCACGCATGGACAGTATAACACCATTACCTATACACATATATCCATTGCCTTTGAAACCGCTCTTGCACTTGCAGCTGTAGCCTCCTGCAGTGTTTTTACAGGCAGCGTATCGGTGGCATCTTTTCAGTTTGCACTCATTGATATCTGGACATTTCCGCACAAGCACAGACAAAATTCTTAATCTGGAGTGGAGCATCGGCAGATAGATATCTATTTCCATCAAAGAAGTTTGCTGACCTTTGGTTTCAGATGCCTAATGGGACCTTATATCATTGATTATAAAACTTAATCAGAGCAGTTAGTCAACCTTACATACATTGACTTGAAATCTTCCAATGTATCCAACTTGAGAGCACTACCTGCTACTAGCCTCACCTACAAGATTCTTTATGTATGACAGATCATATTAAATATTTCTGTGAATCAATTGCATGGGTCGTTGACATGGTGGCTCCTTTCCCAGCTGCTGCATGAAGAAAGCCAATTCACTCTCAAAAGTGCTCATTCGACTCTTCCCACGTTGCCCACTCAAAAAGCAACCCAGATAAAGACAGAATGCTGGATGAGTTAGGCAAAGAGGTGATACATATAATCTGCTAAATTTGCTCACCTCTGCACACTGTGCCGTTTCTTACAAATCCTGGCAAACAAGAACACCGATGGCCACCCAGAGTGTTTGTACACTTTGCATTCTGCCCACAAACGTTCACCTTCCCGGAACACTCATTAACATCTGGTCCAACAGAGTTACCAAAAGTAGGAACAAAAGGTGATAGATAAGGCTGTTCATAACCAACAAGAAAAGGAGAAAATAGCGGATAAGTAATAGCCCTAACTTTCAGCTCATCGAAGAACTGTAGTCCCTACCTTTGCATGCCAGTCCGTTGCCCTTGAACCCAGGTTTACAGGTGCAGTTGTATGAGCCAAGGCTGTTCTTGCAGTGAGCATGAATGCTGCACTTGCGAGGTTTCACCAACAGACTGCATTCGTCAATATCTGAGCATACACACAAAAAAACAGGAATTTTCCCGATATATCTTAGCAGCAATCTCCAACTGTAACAAAAGTCAAACGGTGCAAGCTTTTCGGGAGATTTAGCAATGGTGAGCTGGAGGAAATAAAATTAATTCATGATAGAGAATGCTGAGAACTTCAACAGCCTTTACAAAAATGAGAGCAACCCATGCTCTCTCTTTATCCGCATCTTTCCCTGTCTCTCCTTCCTTCTTCCCTAAACAGTCAACACTCCTCTCAATTCTTTTTTCTATAACCAGACTTATCCTTATCTGGCAATCACTGTAGTCTACTGGATGTCATCGATCCCTGTAGTTGACTGAATGTAATTGATCACTGTAGTCTATTGAATGTCATCAATTACTGTAGTGTACTGAATGTCAACAATCCATAGCAAACACTGGGCAGTTCAGTGTTGTCATGTAAACCTGATGAACAGGTTGAGATCTCACAGTAGATCACAAGTGACATACCACAGGTTTGTAAATCTGCACATCACAATCAGTACCAAAATTCATATCTGCAATTTTGACAGTTTTCCTGCACTCACCTTTACACACTATGCCATCGCCTACAAAGCCACTCTGACACTTGCAGTCATACTTGCCCATGGCATTAATACATTCAGCGTGTTTGTGACACCTATGGTCAGAGCCAAGACACTCATTCAGATCTGCAAATAACAGCAGATGTGGGGAAGGCAGTGAGCAAGCCACTGAATTCCAAGTTTGAGTGAGCTCACAAACACACGATGCACAGAAAATAAGAAACATACATGAAGACAGGAAGAAGAAGAAGAAGAAGAAGAAGAAGAAGAAGAAGAAGAAGAAGAAGAAGAAGAAGAAGAAGAAGAAAAAGA
>JAOWAW010143052.1:0-10635 GCA_028565695.1 Nicola tetela | reverse complement strand
GCACAGGGAGGGAGTGAGAGCCAAGATTTCAGATAACGAGTAGAAAGACTATCAATAGTTGAAAGCTGAGTCTTTGTAGAGCACTTAACTGAGAACCGACCGAAATAGCCAAAAACTCCAGACAGTGGCAGTCTGGGAATAAAATGCAAAGTTAGCCGGCGGCCTCTAGCTCTGGAATGACTCGAGAAGAGGTTTGATTGCAGTATTAGTGAATGGCCGGGCGCGGTAGGTTTTTTCCTGCGCACATATTATGCATTCCCAGCGATTATTATTGCCAGTGCCATTATTGTAGGTGAAGTTTTGCTACCTCTTCCATTGGTCTACTTCGGCTACTTGCACATCTACATTACAAACACCGAACGGCCTTGACGCTCCTTGACGGTCAAAGGTGACAAGGACTGGACTCCGAGCGGGGGATAGTCCCGTCTTTTGCTTCAAGAATAAGCTTCTGTCCCCTGAACGATGATGACAACTTTGATTTACATAACACAACAATACTGCCATTCAAAGAATCGAACCGAGCTGCAAAAACGTAGAGAGCCATCAATTTGCAGTTTTGCCAACTATTGTGTAACAAGGCCGGTGACATCTTGCATATAGAAGTGTATAGCATGTGCATGTACCAGTGATGTACAGGGTAGATCTACTATATAGAGCCTTGCAGACACTGACTGCACCTCCGTTTCATTACCGCTGGCTTTACATGGGTCTTAACTTTCATATGACTTTCTACGGCATGCATCGGTTTGGGGGAAAAACATTCGCTTACCACGCCTCTAATTAAACCTGTCCCCGTTTGCGTTTGTGTTTTATCTTCTCCAGAAAACATGCGAAAAGCCTTTCTACAGATGGCTGATGGCCTTTTTGATCGAAGCCATAACAGCAATGGCCTACCGCGGTATCAGCTGGGCGGTAAAAATATGCCCTATATACCGCTGATATTGAACTTCCGACCCACTACTCAATGATTGATTGGTGGAACACATAGCCGTTTATAGGTCACGTGAGTGTTTATTATGGCCAAATCTTCATGCATAGGATACCAAATTGAACTGGATTTTAAGGTGGCCGCAGCTAAATTTCCTTTTACAACTACGATATTCTCACCAACCATGCGTCAAACTGGCAGCGCATGCTTCCTTTTTGTAAATCTGGGTCTCTGACAGTATGAATGTAGTGATGCTATCTTGGTATAGCCAGCGAATATATCTTTAGTATGCATTGGTCAGCTGCAGTAGCACATTTTTGGTTTTTCATCCCAGCAGGACACGTATGGTGACGTGCAGATCTGCTAGTCAATTATACACTGCTGCAAAGCTGTTCCTGACACCAACCACTGTGACTCAGATTGGTTCTTAAAGCTTCCTAATATGTTTGTAATGTCTTTTTCTGATTTCAATCAAACGGAAATATTGGCAAAAACAAATACGAGCTCCTGAAAGACGGTGTCTGTTTAACCGCATGGAAGCGACCAAAGCTATTTTGGTAGAATGACAATAGTCTATCTACTGATCAGGAGGTTACATGCATACGCTTATGCTCTCAAAGGCACTATGTTAGTTGACAAGTGTTGAATTTCTGCCCACACATGTCTATCACTAGGGCAGCAATCTACATATTGAGTGGCCAACATGACAAGCACTGCGTTCATGAGAACCTTATACCTCATTACTTGGTGTAACTAACCGCTGCAGATCACTTTGTGATTAAAGCACAACTGATAGAGAGGCTCCATCTGTCAAAGAGGCATTCCTTTGTCTGATAATTGAAGTCACACCCCCAGTACTGTGCCCCTCCCTCTCCTACTCTCAGATATCAAATCATAGCAAGGATCATGTGCTGTGATCATCCATATACATGTACCAGGTACACACAAATCAATGTGCACCTGAATGTCTGCATACTTCACTTTAGAAAGCCATGCTCAGAATAGCTCTGCACACTTTACTTGATCCTTCATCAGAATAATTCCTTTTTCACTAGATCATACCAACCTAGCTCTTCCATACTTTACGTCCTGTCACAGTTGCAGGCAAGTTCAACCTACCTGATTCAATGCATCACTAGTTGGAGCCTGCATACATCCAATACAATAAAACTTTGATTTTAATAATGATCATGGCAATGGATTTCAGTCATATTGAATTGTGTGCAGTTTTGGCTTGATAGAAAAACAAAGACTCTGGTTTCACTGGTACCTTCTACCTTAACTACCACATTCACCAGACATTGATGACGACGACCTCGCTAAGGGCTATGTAAGTTCAATTAAGTGTGCAGTGATTATGCACACTCAGGAACACAAAATCAAACAAGCAAACAAACATTACTCTAAAGAGTTTGCTCAAATGCACGGAAGAATTGAGAGAGAGAAAGAGCAGAGGGAGAGAGAGAGAGAGGGAGAGAGAGAGAGAGAGAGAGAGAGAGAGAAAGAGGGAGAGAGAGAGAGAGAGAGAGTGAGAGAGAGAGAGAGAGAGAGAGAGAGAGAGAGAGCAGAGCAGAGCAGAGGGGGAGAGAGAGAAAGATGGAGAAAGACAGGAAGAGGACTTGAGAAGGAGATTGAAAGAGACAGGAAGAGGGAGATGGAGAGAGAATTAACAACAACAAACAGTGCCTCGAGATTGGAGTACATGGACATGATAACATAGGACGTCAACGAGATCGGCCAATGGGTAGAATACGCTACTGACCTACCTAGACTCGTTTACACACGCATGTTACAACTTTTGGCACGTGACAGATGGCACGGGTATTTCCTACACGGTGCTAGCAGGGACTCCCGGGAATAGGGCTACGTGCGCGCGGCCTCTTAGGCTTCAACCACATGTACAGCACTTGAATTATCCCCTCGCCCTCATGCCGTTCCCAGCGCTGTAAGAAGCGCAAGCGCAATGGGGCATACTAAAGTATATCCGACGTTTCGAAATTTCTCGAAATAGCAAACCCCCTTTTTGTTATTGACTCTACAGCAACTCGAACGCTCCTTGGCTGCAACTATGACCAGTACAGGTTGTGCCACGATACCAAGCTGATGGGATGAGCATCATCGCCGAAAACGTAACAATAATCCCTGCACTGTAGCTGGCTGTCTTGGTGTGCACGTGGATTCATGTCAGCCTCGTGGACTGCGTTGACAACGGTAAACCTCAAGTATGCAAGCGCCTGTTGATCTGACTGAGGGAGCGCCTAATGACGCAAAGAATTCTGGCCAACAAGCCACGAACTTTCAACAGAACTGCCCCAAAGATCCCGATCCCCAGTCTTAGCTGCGAATGAATATTTACTGTTATGTCATAGGGAAGTTTTTATGTTTACAATAGGAAGGAGATGGTATAAAATCGCGTAAGTAATCACCTACTTTGTCCAGTCACAACTAAGGAGCGTTCTCCGAAAATCTTCACTAGGTCACACGTGGGACAGCGAAGGATTAGTCATCCCGTTCTGTGACAGGCACTGCAGACTGACCGTCTCAACTTGCTACACGTATACGGTCTATTGTCAACAGCTGTGGCAAGCGTCCCCGTCCACCGATATACAAATATCAATTTCACAGTGATGTGTGCAAAGATGGCCGCTTCTTCACTGCAGCAGGTAATTCTACGTCGAGCAGTCGACAAAGCCGTGAAAGGCTTCACCGCAACTGACAAATTAAATCAAAGAAAAGACTTGTCCAGCGATTTCTTGATGCACAGACACCCGGGGTTTAGTGTTGACGTCATGACGGGTAATTGAGGGATTTAAAACAGTTTACAAAAAATAAAGACGCCTAACTGTCTCCAATAACACATACTGAGTGAAATATTGAGTCCCTTTTTGACGATCATCGATTAGGGCTGGGTCAGTCCTAACCTGAGATCGTTACAGCAGTGTTCCTTCTTGCATACAGCCCAGCTGCAGAAAAAACAAATTTCAGTTGCCAGAGGTCATTAGATACTTATAAGTAGGCAGTTACCTCTAGCTTATATATGGATCGTCAATGGTCCCATCCTCTGGTAGTCCGATCACCCTAGCGTTTCCTCGTCATCCTTAAAGATCGCAGCCATTAACAAAATTTTCTGAATTCATGATCAAACGCTGTCAATGATATGTATAGGCTCTAACCATTATGTACCCTTGTATATAGATCACAAGTAGCAATGAATGTGGAATTCAATACGGTTTTCTAGCTGCCAGAAAGGGTCCCAGTCGTCTACGTGCATATCCCTGACCAGTACTATGACTGACTATGAGTATTTGACACATTACTTAAGAAGCTTTAAGTCCAAACACAATGGTTAGGCTACGATAGAGTGATCGAAGCAATCTGACACATTTCGTTCTCTGACATTTCTTTAGGTCGTACTAATACTGCAGCTACTGCTTGCAGTTCTGATCAGTCCTTCCAACGCCATTCCAACCCATCCAACGCGCTCAACAGCGTCCTCTGAAAGGCGGCAAAGCGGTCTCAATCCAACACTACCATCACCATCGACCGTTCCTTCCACGTTGACTGCGCGTTCTGCTATCACCGCCTTCGACAAAGAAGATGACGTCATTTACTCTACAAAAACCTTCAAACCACTTGAGGGCTACAAGAAGTGTCAACTGCTAAAGATGGTTAGCAGCGAGTGCGAGGAGCCCTTCAAGAGCGGACCATTCCATTCCCCAGACAGAATCCTTCGCGAAGGCTGCACTTGGAAAACGACGTGCACGCGTCACGAGTACCGCTGGCCAACTGAGAAGAAGAGCGTATCGTGTTTGGCGAGTGCTTCGCGAGACAGGCAGATGTACCTCTGCGGTCCGCGCGCAATGGGTACTTGTCGGCCAAACGTCGAGGATGTTAAAGTTCTACGTTTAGCTGAATGCCAGCGACGTCTGAAGAGTGGACGCTTCTCTCGACCTCGTCTGCAAATGGTCGAAACAACGGACACCGTCACTCGATCTTGCAGCTGCATGTACTGAACATTGACTCCTATAGCGCATGCGCGTGTAGATCAGTAAAACACTACAGTTTAAATTATTATCACTTCAGTTTTATGTTATGGGATTTGGGCCAGCTTCGTAACCGATCGCTCATTACTCACCAGTTTTGTTGTTATAATATTTATTCATGTATCTACAAGACTGGCGCTTGGGCCAAGGGCGTACTTTTTTTCAACTTTAGGGTGTGTACATATACTGGTGTTAAATTTTGTTTTCAATGTAACTTAGATTTCCGCAACCATCATCCTCGCTATTCTCGTACGTATTCTTCACTGGACTCTATGTTATCAATAACAGAACTTTTGTTTGCTTACAAACAATCATGTAAGGCTTGCTTATTACATGCTGAAATAAACTGCTTGTTTCGATACACAAGGATTCTTAAAATGTCTGACAGCTTTGAAGGGGATTTCCTCTTTCACAGACCTCTTTTTCTTCACCTGTTTTACTCTGGCCCTTCCTTGGGTCACCCCTTCCGGTCCTAGGACTTCCACCTTGCATGTACCATGGTGGAAATGCTTGGTTGAGGTGAACATTTCAGACAATGGGCTAAGTCACATGGTCAGGAATTCAAGTAGCATGCCCAATGGCATTTGTTGTGCCACATATTTCTTAACTTTTGCTAGTAGATGAATTTATACATTTAATAATCATGGAACGGAAGTTATGATCTATAACACTGAACACAGGTCTGCAAGGCAGATTTTATAGTCTCATAGCTATGGCTTTACAATACCTGTCAGTATTTTAATGACAATCTTTGAAAACAAGACTGCATTCTCTACTGAACATTGCAACAGTTAACAACTGCTAATAATGCATTGTACCCTTCACAGACAAGTGAACATTAATGATTTTGATGGAACATCTTTCGGTTTTGTTTTTCAACGTCACAAAACAAACAATACACAAGGCAACAATCGACTATCCATATTAAGCTTAATGCAGCCAAGAGGGTTGCAGCATGTGGTGTGGAAGGAATTGCAAGAGGCAGGCAGACAAAAACAGACTAGGCAGACAGGGAAAAGTCCCTGATCTGAGAAACAGAGAGTAAAGACAGCTTAGGAGACCACTTCAGAAGGAACCAATCAGCACGAGACAGCAGCAGCTTGAGGTGGTGGTGGTAGTGGTGGTGGTGGTGGTAGGGGTGGGGGTGGTGGTGGGGAGGGTGGTTGCCACAACAATCCCCTGCACCTAAAGGACAAAGTAACCCCAAAGACATAACTGTCATAAGCAATTCCAGAGTTTGCACTGAAAAATGTTAAATTATCAACTTTCATTTCCTTGAACTCTTTTGAGTGAATAAAACAACAAACAGTCCATGTTCTTTCCTTATGAAGAGGTCTGATAAGGTGACTCACTGACAAAAGTACACTTTACGAAAAGACTCTTCACATACGCGGGAAGATTCTTCTACAAGACTGACCTGTTGAACAATTTGGATGTTGGTATTGAACACCAACTCGTTTAAACGGCAATGTCATGACAGGGGGGACACGGTGGTCTGTGTGCCAGGAGGATGCCACTGTGCACGTGTTCAAGTGGTGTGGTCAGCCAGCCCCACTATTCTCTCCAGCGCATACTCAATCGTAATTAGGCTGTCTCTACTAATTATGTACTCCATAGCCATCGAGTCCCTCCAGGTTCAGTTAAGGGCAGTAGATGCTCAACCCACTGGAAGGTCAAAGTATGTCTTCTCGCTGAGGTCCACCGGTGTGATGAACGGTGATGGGTGACCAGCTGGCGCTTGTCCAAAAAGTGTCCTCAATTGCAAGGTGGAGGGATGGCAAGGAACTAGAGATACAGTGGTGTTCACCACTGCCAGTCTAGACCCATTAGTGGAAAAGAAGAAAGGTGTTGTGTACGTTCCTCCCACTGGCCTCGGGCCATTCCAATGGAGGGTAATAAAGACTTGACTCGATTTGACGAAGTGAAATGCTATTGCAGAGCATGCCAGGATGACTGACCATCAGGTTAATTGGAAGAGCGCTACTGTCATAGATAATGAGTGAAAATGAAGACCAAGAGAAGTAAAAGGGGCTCTGCCCATTGTTAGGAAGAACCCTGCAATGAAAACAAACAGAGGGATGGAGCTAAGCGCTCTTTGGCTTGAGTTGGTGCAGGGTTGCCATACCAACCGCAACCCACAAGCAAATTCCCAGTCCACTGTAGATAATGTGGTGCATAGCTAGCTGTTCTCAGCACATAACTCTATTAACATGCCTGATAAAGGCTACAACAGAGTAGCCGAAACGTTGTGTTGTATGATATTGTGTGACCTTTAAAAAGAGATTTTCTGTGAGAATTTGTTCAAGAAGGCCAAGAATTGTTTTTTGTGAAATAAACTTTTCGTTCTGTCACTCGCAAAAGAAGACATAAACACGGGAATGGCTACAACTTTCAGCACTGCAAGGTCAATTTATCTTCACAAGCTATTCCTCCTAGTTGTGTGACTTTCCGTCTTTGACGTAGACACCGCAGTATAGCATGCAACAGTGTAACAACGACGTGCCACTGGCTCAGGATTCGATTCTGCCAGCTCCCAGGACGGAGGCCAAGGGTCTCCGTTCTCATCTGTCCCAGCCCAGATGACATGGAGGTCCTGCCGCCCAGTCGACGAGTTTATCCGCCTGCCGTCCACATGCTCCACACGCCACAAAGGTCCCTCTTGGTGCCCATCGTCGTAATACAGACAGCCGAAATCCTGCCGACGACGACGATAACTCTATTACTACGACGAGACATGATAATAATAAGAAAAACTAAGCTGAAAGAATTTGACGATTATTGAAAATACCTAAACGGAATGGCTCCCAAACACTGATACTATCCAAATGTAGTAGATCTACACCGGAGGCCTGCAAGATCCATGTGGAGCGGCCTGTAGACACGCGAAAAGTAGACCATGTGAAAGTCTGCAGCTGAGACCGCACGTGTCGACGGTTTCGTTGGCCAAGCTCGCGTAGAACTCTATCTTCTGCCAATAGTGCCCATGCACACCGGCCGCTCCGTTATGGCGCTACATGTAAGTGACGCGAAACATGTCCATATGCACCGCATCTCAAATTTAAATTTCTCATATACGCATAACGCCAATTGCATCAACTCTAACCTAATCTTCAAGTTATGTTATTTTTGGCAGTAACTCAAATGATTAATAGCCTAGTTCAAAGTGGTTAGTTATGGCAAAAGAGCATTTCCTATTGCCACGTGTTGAAATAAACAAGTATGAGTGTTCCTATCGCAGAAATGTGGACCCTTCGCGCACAAGATGCAATTCGAGTAGTTCCCATTTTTCCGTTTTTCAACTTCTGTAAATTTTCCCTGCCCTTGAAAACCTACAGTCATAGTAATAGGCAATAAAAGAATAGGTAGTCTCTATATGTTGATCTCGTCCTCCAACAATCCGCTCCTGACTTTTCCAGCAAGGCCTTATAGGGCTACTCCAGGTTCACTACTCCAAACGCTTTCGCAAGCTTGCTGTTTTGGTATCAGGTTTCCCTCCATTTTCACCCGGGAAGATTGGGAGCCCAGCTAATAGACTATTGTGTGATTGTTAAAGAAGGACGGGGTGACTTTGTTTGATTCGTTTGGCAGTGACCCAGTCAGGACTGTGGCACTGTGAAGTTCTTCTAGGAACAAAACAGTGATTTCCCTTTATAATTAACTGCAGAAGGGACTACAGAATATGGAACTAATCATGAGATCCAGATTCTTCAGTCCCCATCGACTCCTCATGCTCATTTTTATTGGCACTGCGCATGCAGACCGCATGCGGACTGCGTGCCTCTTTGTTTCTGTTCCTCCACCTGAAGTAACTAGTCTATTATCTGGAGACCGAAAATGTTATCAAATTTCGAAACAGCATCCGATCCCTTGCACAAATGAACAATCGTAATATAGGCTGGGTTCTGATTGTACTTAGTAAGTACATTTCATCGACAAAACCCTGCAAAGGTAATCACAACCGAACTACCCAGACACTGAATGTAAAACTTAGATAATACCCTGAAGCAGTGCTGGTAAGAAAGAAATAAAGGTACAAAAGAATATCATGTTACAATATCATACAATGGACGGCAAACACGTATCAAGTAATTGGCAAGAGGCCTTTGTAGAAGAGTAGCCGTCTTTTTAAAACAAAACAATTTTGTTACAACATAACAATTTGTTGGGAAAGAATTGTATATTATTACAGACTGAAAAGGAAAACCTGATCTCTGGTTGGGCTCTTCAAGGGAGAATGGCTTGAAGCTGCGTTGGAGCCCATCTTTTTTGAGGATGCGGTGATGGCGTAGTTGATAGTGAAGGTGACTCCTGTCTGCTAGGCGAATCGGTGCCGTGGGTTCGAGTCCTCCTGAGATGGGAAGAGGCTTTTATAAAAGTTTTCTTCTCTTTTCTTCTGGAAGGATGATCGACACTGATGATGAACTGTATACGTAGTTGTCCAACCTCACCATCGAGTTGTTGCCTAGCGTGTTGAAAACCACCAACCTTCTGTCCATTGAGTTCAGAAACATGGAAATCACAAATAAGCTTAACATTCTTGTCTATGGTAATAGAAAGGAAACTCTCATGTGACGTACAGCACACCAGTGCATGCAAAAAGACAGTGCAGATGTTTTGAGAAACACAGAACATTTCTTGACATTGACCAATAAGTCTCTCTTGGAGAGATCCAGGTCTGTGACTTAAAAGCCGCTGCAAAGCGCTTGCCATCGAGAAACAGTTTTGGGCGAGGTACAAGCCAGATAGTACTTGAATCAGTAAAACTAAAACTGTTGAATTGTTTCTGTTGATTGGAGTTGTTCTAAGAAAATTTTAGATAACTTGAAGGCTTGCTTACTTGAAGTCCACTCTGTATTATAACATTGGCAGCGTAGGAAGGCCACCATTACTTCCGTCAGTGTTTGCCATAGTACCGCTTGAGCGAATAATTTAAAAAGAAGGTACAGCGATAGGCCTTACTACGAATATAGTGTGTTTACCCGAATTTGCGAATTTATGTGGAACTACACATTAGTCTGGCCACTACTGAGAAGATATGCCAAGCAAAGGCGAGAATACATTCTTCTGGAGTATTACCATGACTTGGGCTGCAGAATTGTTCCAAAGTTGCAAGAGTAGGTGGACCCGGTTAATAAGGCTCAACATTGTTTCAACTGCGCATCTTCACCGTTCATCCAAATGCTGCCCGAGCTTTATATCCAAAACGTCATGCACTCTCTCTGTTATTTCTTTTAAAATTTACGATTAAAAGTCTTTTGAAGGTGTCTGCACAAAGAAATAGGATAGTTTACATGCGCAAAAACTGTTTTGAGTCTCCTTAAAACCTCCAAATACACCTGCAGACAACACAAAATAGTTGCTGTATTTGACTAAAGTAAGAACATCGCTAATATTGAACAGGGAATCCCAGCGCAAGAAAGCCTCTTAAAATGTTTGGGATAAGATAAAGGTTAAGTCACAGATTATTGGTAAACTCGTCCACATAATATGGGATACAGGTAAACAACAGTACTAGCAGGCACATTGTTAAATAAAAGTTTGACAAAAGTTGACATAATGGCTGGCGCCTGTCCTTCTCTCTCTCTCTCTCTCTCTCATTCTCTCTCTCTCTCTCTCTCTCTCTCTCTCTCTCTCTCTCTCTCTCTCTCTCTCTCTCTCTCTCTC
>JAOWAW010143030.1:0-10635 GCA_028565695.1 Nicola tetela | reverse complement strand
CCGTCCATTGTCCTTATTCATTAACACGTTTGTCTGTTGCCGGATGTGCAACGCCTCCTTAATCTTGCGCTGGTGCCCCTTCTGTTCACGGTCAATGACTTTGGCACCTTTCCAGGCGATGTCATGACCGATGACGAGGCGTGTTCTGCGATGGCCGACTTGTCAACCGCACCTTTTGACGAGTGGTTTTTGGGCTCCATTGAGCGTGCGTCGAGGGTGCGCAAGGTCTCACCGATGTACGTTACCTCGCAATCACCACACGGCACTCGGTTCACCACCCCTCTCCTGTTTTCCACAGGTATGGTGTCCTTGCTTTATTGGCACAACGACCAACGCCAAGGAGAAGTACGGTGGGCGACTTTGATGCCTAGTGTACGCATCACTTGACTAATCGCCTCGCTCAGTCCTTTCACATAAGGGACCGATACCCACTGGTCCTGTTGTTGGTCCGGGGTTGGGGTCCGGTGTTGCGCACTGCTTTGACTTCGTCTGATAATGCGTTGCACAAATTGGTCCGGGTACTCATTCACTGTCAACACATCCATAATATATTTCCGCTCTAATTCCTTTCCTTTCCTATCGTCTTCAGCAAAATGGGTGTTCAATCAGTTCATCAGAGAACGCACTACCGCTGCAGTAGCTGACGGAGCGTGGACGGAATTGTAGCTTAGTCATTGACCGTGAACAGAAGTGGCACCAGCGCAAGATTAAGGAGGCGTTGCACATCCGGCAACAGACAAACGTGTTAATGAATAAGGACAATGGACGGCAAGTCAGTAAAATCTAGCAACAATTATTAACAAAATAAACAACATATGCAATCATAGAGTCACCAATGGTTAACTAACTTAGCGCTATCATGTATTACATTGAAGTCGCTATGAGTATGTATTCGTTGTCTTTACCAGCTCTCTTTTAGTTCCAACCTGATGAAGGAGCCCACAGTGGCTCCGAAACGTGGTGTTCTCTCTATTCCGTCCGTAATAAAAGAGTTTGCAATTATGACAGCCATGATAGCCGCTTGTAGGTAACTGTCAGAGAATGAGTCACCTCTGCAGCCAGGAAGCTATTACCGATGTAAAGCGGACCAAATATTGAAACGGCTTTCCTTGAGTTTGAAGGAAGTTGTTTTATAATGGACTTGATGTGAAGAACTTCTTCGATTCGAGCGTACTTCTCCGACGCAGATCGCCTCCTTATGAAACGCAATGTTTCTCGCTGTCTCAACTCTTGTACGCGCAGGTTACTCCTCTCTTTCTCTTCTGGATCTGACAGCTTTCCTCCGTAGAACTAGACCACGTCATTAATTCGGCAGCGAAAGAGCTTGCAAACAGCGAAGATATCTGTTACCGGCTGGTCTATTTCCAGACACTCGATGACGTGCGTTCTTTACGCCGCCTGCAAAGCAAGACGTTATTTCCCTTTAAAAATGCGATAGGTGAATGTGCTTAATTCGACTGACTCGAAGAGCGCACGACACGCCACTCTGTGGCTTTCGATGAAAATTCCAAAGGAAAGCTCATCCAAGGACAGTTCGATGTCACTCATCTTCAGGCTCATTCAGCTGTCTCTACGAAAAATGCATGAATAACTCTTTGATAGAAAGTTGAGAGGTTTAAATAACTGAGAAATTCCCACCAAGGTACCAAGGTTCAACACCTGACCTTGGGGCCTGCGCCTCGTCGTCCGTCACTTCCACTGCCTAAGCTGGGCTGTGCGAGTGTCGTGCAAGCGCTCAGTCGATGAACAAGAGAAACTTTCTGACTGCGCGGCGGTGTATTCAGGGAAAGAGTTTATACTGTTCGTTATGGAAATGTAGAACGAGTTGTTTGTCTTCCAGATGGCACGAGATGAACCAAAGATAATGTACCCGATGCAGATTTATTCAAAGTCCGAGTTTGCTCGCCAGCTCTAGACGGCGGTCTCGTCATACAGACTTCTTCCGGAAGACAGTGCGATCCGTCCACTTTTCATTACCGGTATGATCCACCCCAAACTCGCGCCAGGCTTAGGAGTCCTTCGGCTGCAGTAGACTCCGTAGTGTTAGGGCCTGTTCACCGACATTCGCAGCCTGTTCCTTCATCGCTGATAAAGCCGAGCTTTAAGAGGAGGTGGGATCAGCGGCTTTAGGGTCAACCCTGGTGGATTTTGCGTCTAACTGTAAGCCGGTCTAGTCTCATCGCAACATCTCGTTTGATTTCAACACGCGAATGTTTTTCCGGTAAACGTAACACGGGACTTCGAATTCGTGGGAAACAGGTAGCTGCGGCCACGAACCGGTTAGAAGGCTTGTTTGCAGACGGTAGCTATTACAGTATGCCTGGGAAGTCTCTTGAGATCCGGTGTTAGAAACAGCTGGCCATGGCGTGGTGAGTAAAGCGCGAGGCCTAGACAATGTTGATTTGTTCATGTTCTGCTACTACAGTGGCGCGCTGTAATGCAACGCAGCATTCTGACCGGTATAAGGGCGTCGCTGCTATTTGATCAAAGAAGAAAATCTGGAACTACGCCAGGACGTGACTCTGATGCCCTTGCTCGCTTTCAGGCGTCGAGCAAATTTCGTTGAGGTATCTGTACCCAGTTGTATCATCACTAGGCCTAACCTAAAGGGCGTTTAAGCTCATGTATAGGTCTCGTCATAGTGACGTCGTAACTGCGTGAGCCTCCTCAACGTAGGCCGTACATGTACCGCAGTGTATACTTTGACCGTTCCGAAACAGCAGCAGCAGATCCTTTTCATGAATACGTGTCCAGCTTTGTCAGAGGTGAAAGAGTCATGCAACTGACAGGGGACTAGGATTGTAATGAGGTGGGTTGCGGAGAAGAAAATCCGTGTGGGGGTCTGGGGCGCGCTGTAAGCCCCCCAGCGGGGTCCGGGGCTCCGCCCCGGATAATTTCAATTGCAGAGCATTTGGGGCTCCAAGGGGGGAGGGCTAATTTTGTTGTTGAAGAGAGTTAATTTAGGCTCGCCAACTATAACTATCTCGGGTTCAAAGGAGTGTATCGGCTCGAAGTACTCTAGTGCTCGTTCGTTCTATAAATGTACTGTTTATCGAATTTTTCAATAACAGTGTAACGTGTAGAAACATTGACTAACTTTTACCCTGTGGGTAATGTTTGCAAAAATACTGCTTGTTGAAAACTGAAACAGCTGTGAAAACATCGCGGTGCTGTCTTCGGCACTGAGTGGCTGTGTTGCCAGTGGAGGATCTCGAGAATACACACGTTTACTGAAAAAGTCACCGATACTCAGTAACTGGGCTGCCCTTCAGCAGGGCGTTTTGGCAAACACCCGGACATTGACTCAACTCTCTCACCATCTAAAGATAACCCATCCGGGAAGAAGCCTAGGTCCTCCAGAACGGCAGAACAAATACCATAGAGAAAATTATTACAGCACTGTAGTGCGTAGTGGACGTAGACAGCTCCGCAATCCGGTTCTGAAGTTCGTCTTTCAACTTGCATGCAGTGACCGTACAGTGGCGGTGATATGGAAGGCAGGAGCGCCTGGTGCATACGTCACATCCTTGTACATGTAGGCCTACATGTACACGTACTACTAGGCCGATCGAGTTCAGGCTGGCTGTGTAAGACGTGCACTGCCCGGCTCCAGGCACTACATGTAGTCTAGCCAGTGCTGCCTGGGCTCTATAGAGCGGCTGGAAATTGTGAGGTTGGTCCTGAGGTGAGGGCGCTCGTCCTCCGCGCACCCCCCTAGTCCCGCCTCTGAGTCTGACCTGTCGATTTAACCGTGTTTGGACCAGGCTTAAGGATGTGAGTAATACACTGCTCCTCCAATTTTCCTTCTGCTTGTTTCTCTGTACTCAAGAACGATAGATCTATAAAATTGCTGCAAATTTGAGGAAGTTGGTGAGAAATAGTTGTGTACACTTTGAACGCTGATATTAGCCTGATTTCGACCTTTAAAGTCCTAAATCTCAGCCGCAAAGAAAAAAATTCGCAAATCAGAAAAATGTCGCAAATCTATAATAAGACTTTTGGGAGCTACTCTTGAGGAAAAGGTCGGTCATATTACAGGCAAAGCCGATAAGAGATGACTTATTTACGGACTTAAGAAGTTGCGCCAGTATTACTTCGAGAAAACGAGCCGAGAAATTCCGACTTGGATCCTTCGGCTGCACATCTTCCTGGCAGATTGAAGGGAAACCAGCATGATGTAATGCTTGTTCCGGCTTGAGATGACAGCCTCCCCGTGCGCGGTTGAGACGAAATACCACCTTTTCCATACTGACACCTGCCATCTACTGGACCCTCGGCAGAAGCCAGCTCAATGTCTCTTGTCCTGTGCTAGTATGTATTACTACACAATACCACACCTAGTAAAGCTCTGAGGTCATTTCTCTTTCCCTGACGTTGAGTTCACTTCGTGAGTTTCTATCTATTATTGGCACAATAATAGATAGATACACAATATTACACCTAGTAAAGCTCTGAGGTCGTTTCTCTTTCCCTGACGTTGAGTTCACTTCGTGAGTTTCTATCTGTTATTGGCTACTCCATCGGTACGCGCCAACTTTGCAATTGTCCTCCAGAGTCGAACACGTTTCTGCTGGTGACCTGAACAGATCCACAGAAAGATAGACGAGCGAACACTAAATTATCATGGTAGGAAACCTCTCCTGTCTCTACGGGCCTACGGAGGACAAGAACAATGATGTAATTATCCCATACCTGTATGGTAAGGCTCCCTAACCGCCACTAATAGGCCTAGCAGTCAGTGAATCACACGCCAGGAAGGCACAATTGAGCAATGTTACACTGTTTATGCGTTAATTGAGTGTTGAAAAATTTCTTTCTGCCTCATAGCATCTTTGATGGTATCAAAGGCTCGGCAATTTGGATGTGGTTGAGCAGTCTAATTCTGGGCGACAGGGTTCTGTTCAATAAGAATGAAGCTTCTTATGGTGGAGCTATTCAAGTACGCGGTCGCAGTGAGGTAAGCGGCCAATGTAAAAACGCACCCCATCGTTGTACTTGCCTAACCATTGACATGACCTGGTCATTAGCAGTTGGGTATTAAAATTTACCTAAATATAACTAATGCAATTAATCTCTCCCTCTCCGCTTCTTTCAAAAACTGTTAGAGGGAAGTTGAAAGGACAATCCAAACACTGTTACTAACTTCCTCCCATGAGTATTGGCAACATTCAGAGTAAAAGCTGGTAGAGCCACAATCCACCCCTGCATTGATAGAGTGAATTCCATCAAAGTCGACACCAAAGGTGGTCAAAGAGTGTCATGCAACAGACCTACCAAGCAAGAAGTTGTAGTCTAAATTAAGGGCAGCAAGTAGAATTAGCATTTCATTCTATATACCTCACCAATCTCTGAAGTGATTTGTTTAATTTAAGGTGATCACCTCGGCGGACATTTCAAACGTAATCTTCTCCAACAATCGAGCAATGAAAATCGGTGGAGCTATTTACGCTACTGATGCACTTGCGCAATGTTCGATTGAATTACTCAGTGCTGATAGAAACACAACAAGAGGTGTAAGTACACGATCTAATTCATCAAGACTGTACCAGTTTTTCTATACCAAGAATGGTGGTGTGAATTTTACCACATCAGAGAAATTGTTCTCTCTGTCTACAGGGGAGGAGGGAGAGTGTTCATATCTTACGAATTCTTCACAGTGACATGACAGTAATTAGTATTTTTCATTACTGAGCAAACTAAAAGCTTAAATCAGCTGAATACAGTAGGAGCTATAGGTAAAGGGTACAGACTTATCTATTGTGGATCAATTGTTTGTATACAGATATGTGTAGTATACGTAGACTGCGAAAGTGGTTAAGAACGACACATGCAATAGACAAAAATTAGATAAAGACTTTTGAATCTCTACATTATCATTCGTTTTTGGAAGACCAAACTCTGACAGGGCTGAGATATGGAGGTGTGGAGAGAATGTATGAGGGAAGCACGAAGGCAGAGAATCAGTGGTTAATGTGCAGACACATTACATGATAAAGCTTAGTGGGTTGTGCCCATACGTGTGCAGACATATAGATGTATGCAGTACATGCCTTAAGACAATGACTAAAGAAATTTAAGTCATAGGGCATGCGCATGTATCACATTTGACTACACACAATTCAACAAACTGGCTAGTATGAATCTGACTGGCGCATTCTATTGCAGGCTGTTCGATTCCGTAATAACACTGCCACCATATGGAGAATTCCGAGTGATTTGCACATTGACTCGTTGCAGTACTGTGGGGTTTTAAACCTACAATCAAGAAAGAACTCTATGGACTCCAATGATTTGTGGCACACAGCAGCAGTGACAAGTACCAATTTCAACTATCTGATGTTTGATGGTGCAGATACGGCCTGTGTTAAAAGTGTTGGTGACACTTCATGGCTCTTACGCGACTGCAAGAAATCAACAATTCGCCTCCTGTACAAGTAAGTTTAATCATTTTCACAAATCAAAAGAGTTCCACACATTTGCATCATTAATGATGGGGTAGATCAAGATCTACGTTTTCCCTGAAGGTTGGAAATATTCCATAATTAAATAGGCATCATAATGAAATATAACGCTTTCACCACTCGGCAGGTCTGAAATTGAGGCCAGTAAAGCGAACAGCCTTCGCAAACTCCTTGAAAGGCAAGGGAGACTGGAATCAATATTTTATGGCCGGCAGCTACCATCATATGATCTCCTTAAACCATGGAACAGCAGTCTTGCACCCGTGGAAGCTCTGGCCAGCAACAAAGGGTACCGTCACGGTAATATCACGGGCACGAGCACGTCAGCTACCAGTGCGTATATTGTGAGTCAAGTATCTGCAGTAGCTAACTTAACACTTCGACCTTCTCCTGGTGAGGAATTCTCACTGAACGTGACCAGCTTAGACCTCATGCTGAACAAACAATCGACAGCTGTTACTGTAAAGGTGAGAAAAGTCAGCAGAAAGCAGGAAATAGAGATTTCACAGAATAGATATCCTTCTTACTTATCAATGTCTGTCAAAAGATAGCATATTTCTTAATGAATAAAATTACCAGATTTACTCGTTACTGATCTAGAGCAGAGCTCCTTTGAAAATTGTTAGCTGCATATTACCCTTTCTTAAAAAGTGTAATTCCTTTCCTTATCTCAATGGTATTATTTGAAGCTTTTTACCAAGTTTGCGTGGCTGAATCTGCGTTTTCAGTTTATTCCCATGGAAAACGACAAACATGGACCACAGCTATGTCTTCACGGACAGTGTGAAAATGACGAATTTATCCTTAGCAGCAATCTACCAACAGTTGGTGTATCACTTCAGGGATCAGTAGGCAGCCGAGGCATCCTGCGTGTCAGCTGGATACCGGAGAAATACTCGAAAAGCATCTCTTTTGAAATTCCTTTCCAGCTGTCCCCTTGTCCTTTGGGATTTCTAATACCAGAAAGAGACATCTTTGGCAGAGTAAGTCTGTGTAGAAGTTTACTTAAATAGTGATGAGCAGTCTCAATGCCTGCTTTCTGTATATGTAAAGTGGCCGTGAGGTGTCAAGTATGTTGTAAGTGCACCTGCATGTAATAAAGCGAAGAGATTTTGTAGTTCATAGATATGGCTCTGTGACATAAAGTGTTATTCTAAAAAACATAAAAGACAGTGTGTGTAATCCACTACAGGCCACATGCAACTCAGCACACATGCTGTGATTTATAGTGGAAACACTGGTATAAAGTAATCAAGGGGAGGCAACATAAGTCATGGAGAAGAACAGAGAGGACAGCCAGCATGAATGAAAGGGCAAGTGCAGCATTTCTCCTGGTGGGCTATATCCACAAAAAAAAGCAGTACACAATGAAGAAGAGCAAGGAGGCAGAATTAGTAAGATTGTTAAAAGCAGTGCTCACATCAAGAGAACTGGAAATTAAGAGTGGTCATGAATTGGGATGGTGTGTTGCCAGACATTTTAATAGAAGACCAATTGTACATTTATGTGGGAAAATTGACAGATGGTTTGGGAATTTAGCTTTTAGATGTCTTGGGAGCTGACCTATAATGTAATGTGCTAAGATTGCTAGGTTTTTGTGTATTTTTTAGGTTGTATATCGTGGAGGTGTGTATAGTGATCACATTTACTGTGAAATATTTACCAATACATAACAAAGGCTGCATGTGCATATGATTGGAACAAACAGGTTCTGGAACAAGTGTAGTACAGTATTCTGCACAGTGTGAGTAAGGGTGCACCTCTTTCTTAATTCCACCTGCTGATTGGGTGACACAACTTTTTTGTTTTCCTGGAAGTGTCATTGCAAGAGGAACTCTGCGGTAAAGGCTTGTGTTGAAGGAAAGAAGGTGAGGCCAGGAACGAGAGCTAAGTCTTCTCTGCCAATCACATGCCATCTAGGCCAAAAAACTTCTCTGCATGAACGTTAAGAAGTCAATAACTTTTGCGGGATGTGGGATCGTATGTTTAATGATCTGGAGGTATTGTATGCACTGTTTGACAGCTTCATGTGGAACGAGGTATGTGGATTGGTAGCCTTTTTCTTGCACAACCCATCGGACATCTCTCAAGTTATGACCTTCTGAACAGAAGAAAAGAAGATGTACATGATTCAGCCCTATCAGGTGATGGTGGACTGGCAGGTATAAGGTTAGACAACAAGATAGACTTCTGGCAATGCAGTAACTTGTCAAAAGGCACTGCACTTGTCTACGGTAACTGCAAGAATGAGTATTGCCACCGAGATGACCTCAAAAGCGTCACTGGCACTCTAGTGGACACAAGTGCAAAGCGTCTGATGGTTTTTGGGATTCTTCCAGTGCAGTCTCTTTCAAGATGTGCACCACATCGTGAGGGAATTCTCTGCGGAATGTGTGAAAAAGGCTACAGCACAACAATATATTACAAGGTGAGACAATGGAGATGAACACAGAGCACGCATTTCATTTTCAAGGGAAAAAACTTTCTGCCTAAAAGGACTTATCATGCTTACTGCATCTGGAAACCTACATGCACTTGCCTGTGTTCTTGTTTCCAGACATGTGTATCATGTGAAGATGCAGGTTACGTTGGCGTTTTGGCAGCAACATTCACTGTTGGACTTCTCCTCTTTACTTTCCTGCTTCTTTGGAACTGGACGGCAGACATGATGACGTCATTTTCATCGCTTTATTTCTTTGGCCAGGTTAGTATAGCGTAGACTAAGTGATTGCTTCAATAGCCTTTTCAGTCTCAAATCAGTATCCCTGTACTCGCTCCAGAACTTTCTCCAAGTCAGCACGGCATCTTTGATCTCTCGTTCTTGTTCAACATTTGCCACTCCGAGTGGAAAGAACAACCAGTGTACTTATCTTACAAACAAGCACTGTGCCAGTCACAACATTGTTTGCAACTATATGCCTGATATGGATGCTCAGTAAACTTATCCCTTAGCCCAACTGGTATGGAGTTCCAGACCGTTTCCTGAATTTTATCTGCAATTTTGTTCCTCGGCGTTGATTGGTCCCATCATACCCACAGACACCTGGGCAACCTGCCAAACAGCTGCAGAGCTAGCTAGCTGCAACACGACACCATCAGGCATGTGTCAACACGCATGGTAGATTCAACAGTTATCTAGCTGTACACAGCAATCAGTTGCACAGATTGATGCGAATGCTAGGGAAACAAGAGTGTTAAGTGGGTCGAGTATAGTATTTCCGGATGGAAACTTCTGCCGGAGACTCTGTACCAGTTGGCCTAAGGCCAAGTCTTCAAATCAATAGTCATGATTAAATTCCAGCACTGTATTCTTGCTTTTGTTGAAATAACAGTATGTCATATCAGCCAGTCCACATGGCTCTGAGTCATGAACTTTTGAAAGACAATGAAAGAATCACTAAAGATATTCAGTTTTTCTGCGAGTGTAATGAAGAAGGCTTTCGACAAGGTATGGTATCCTAGCATTTTCCACATATGAACCAGACCTACTAGCCCACACTAAAAGTGCCGATACGAAATAGATTTTCAATTAACTCACTACCCACAGACAAACAGCTCATGTAAATGGTGGTGTGACCTTGGTGTGGGAAGCTGTTCAGCTTGTGTCACACAGGGCTCCATACTCAGACCTCTTCTTTTTCATACCCTATAGTTACAATGGCTGACTACCTGTTATCAGACAGAATAGCAATAGCTGGCCTGGCCAGATGTCCAGTTTTTAAATTTAGTGGTAGAGAATCTCAAACAAGCTACTACTCTAAAAGGCGGTAGCCCTTTGTTTGCCATAAAGTATTCTCAGTAACTATAATCTTTTTTCCGCTGGCAATTTACAGTGTGTTGTCATTTCTCTCTCTCTCTCTCTCTCTCTCTCTCTCTCTCTTTCTATTGTCATATGCTGTTGCCCTAACATGTCATGAATTGCTGTTAAAGTTAATGTGGAAAAACCTTTGGTAAAGGAGATTTCAAACATGGGAAGCTTTTCTCAACTTTTCGTTGGTACTGACAGAACATTTTTCTGTTGCCTTTTGAACAGTTGTTGTGGGACACATTACCTGTTGGTCAGATTCTAGTTTTCCATGTTTGTGCGCAGGCAACCGCTTATACAACCCACTATCATCCAGGACTACCACATGGCCACGAATACATATCCAGAAGTCTAAATCTTGACTGGAGC
>JAOWAW010143019.1:0-10636 GCA_028565695.1 Nicola tetela | reverse complement strand
TCTCTCTCTCTCTCTCTCTCTCTCTCTCTCTCTCTCTCTCTCTCTCTCTCTCTCTCTCTCTCTCTCTCTTAGGCTGTTCAATGCTTTGCGTTCACCGGCTGTCATCATTTGAATGTTTGATTCGCGTTAGCAGCTTATCTCCTTTTCGAGATGTTACTCAGAGAACAAGCAGCGGCTGGTTGGCCCGGTTCTTGTGTCAAGCCTGACCCTGATCAGAATAATAAGACCGGAGAACTCTCTGTTTCTCAGGTGTCAGTGACTCCTCCATCATCCGTGCCCTCCGGCCAACAGTAAGTTATTCGTCACTTTCTTGAAGTTCCAAGTGCGAATCATCGCTCAATAGCCGTTGTGCCCAGAAATAGTCTTCACTTCTCGCATAGTCGTGCCATGTAAATATAAAGGTCGAACTCAGAAATATACATGCGCACACAAGCCAACCTAGGCCACTGAAATGTCTGGACAGAGACAATCAAATCCAAGGACTTTGACCTCTTTTCAGGGACATGCTATTTTTTGGGCAAACCCACGAGAGCTTTATTAGACAAAATTTCGTACACCATAGACTCCACATACTAAAATTGTACCTTAGGCTAAGGCTAAGGCAGGTTTCCGCTAACAGTAATTAAACGTACATGCACCGCTAGCGCAATACGTTGTACGTGTAATTCTGCCCATAAGTTGGTTGAACCTGGTTCTACGGTGCACGTAAGTGACATAAAATACCAACGTAGTTGGCTGAAGCAATAACGTTAAAAACACACGATTTTTCATTGTTTTTCGCTGCTTTTCCATTTTGTTTGGATCCCGCGACATTTACCGCCTTTTTCGGGAAGCTGGGAAAAAGGGCTCGATGCCGGGACGGTCTCGGGAATCCCTGAACGGTCGGCATTTATGCCTACGACACTATGCATGCATTCGACACATCACATGCTCGCTCCGACACCTCCTCCCAATGAAATTCTGATTTCTTTAGCAGTGCTGAGGAGGTGGGAGACCTGCATAATTACTATCTGCAGCTTTCTTTGAGCTCGTGTGGCGTGCGGCAAGAGTAAATCCAATACATCCCTTATGGGTATTATGGTGCGCCGCGCCGCGGTGTGGCCCAAAGTTAGCTGCAAACAGCTGTACTGGCGCATCAGTCCCGCCGACGGTTTTGCATTGTCTTCAAGCATCCCGCTGAGAAAACGCTTTCTTTATAATGCATTATGTCAATTAAAAAGAGGCTTATCACTTTGGCTCGCTCGGCTGCCTCATAGGTATCGTCTAACTGACCTCTTTTCTCTCTCTTCTTCTTAGTGATTCTCGCTTAGAACACGTCGTCCTGTCTCTTACATCAGCCTATCAAAATGCGCCGCCATGCGCTGCCCACGTGCACAAATCATGCCGGCTGCCATCTCATTAACGATATTTCCGACCTTGTATATCGATCTAGCCTTTCTCTAGATCATCATAACCCCCATTGCCTATGGTACACTAGCCTCGATCTCGCTTTTCTACATCTTCTTTCTGTGTTGCTTATTAAACTTATGACGCGAAGTCCTAGGCCTGGGTCAGAGTCCCCAGCCGTAACTCTCTGAGGGGTAAGGTCTTTGCCCAGTGTTAATCATGTACTGACATCTGGAATAACCTTTTATGAAGCTTGCCTTCTGAGGGATTAGTTGGTGGTAGAGGATGGTTTGGCAGCGGTTTCACTTGTCTTCTCCGCCTTTGTGCGGAGTGGAGTCAACTAGGCAAAGTTTGAGCACTGGGACAATGACTCAGTGTAATTTATGCCCAACTCACTTAGCGCGTGCTGGTACTACGTAAACGTTGTGCATGCACTTCGTCCGTACACAGTCATAAAACGCAGACTGCGCATGCGCTACAGACACTTACAGCGCAATTTCGGATCTTCCCCATTGCGATGTGCAGGAAGTTGGGCAAATATAACGTCATTGTTAAACGATCGAACGGTGTTCAGCTCTGTTCTTTATTACCCTCCATGGGATAGCCCTAGGCTAGTGGGAGGTAGATGTAGCTGCAAATAATAATATTAATAATTATAAAATAATAATCAGTAATAAATAGTAATAGGTAGTACATCCATAAGGAGAAAGAAAAGCTATTAACACCGAATAGAGCAGTAGAGTGTTTGGACTGAGTTGAGGATATAATAATGTCATGTAAGAGTAGCTTAGGTAAGTTAGGACGATTGGGTGTAGTTGCGTAGTTGAATGCATATACATCCGAAGTGTTTCAGTGGTTGATCATGAAAGCAGTGATGAGTCGGATCCACTTATTTTTTCAGGTCTCCGGTCTCGGGTTCACGTGTGCGGGTCTCACGAGCACTCCCGGGTCCAGGTGTAACACCGTGATAATCGACAACCATTCTCACCTGTCAAATCTCATCACCAGATCAGCAGCAATACTCCTAGCAGTACAAAGGAAAATTCACTGCCAGCCAAAAGCACAGCAGCGGCAGCATCAGGGTTTTCTTAGTCTCAATCAAACGTTAATTCCATGTTAGCAAGTAACTCGCTACGTAAAGGGCACCGTAAGCGATGAGAATGATTTAGCATAGCAACATGTAGTGAATTCACTGTAGCGTTCTATTTTGATGATTTACCGTTTACAGTGTGAGGTCATGTATGACCATTCCTATTTATATGACCTTGGAGTGCCACAGGGCTCAGTTCTCGCACCTCTACTGTTCTTCGTGTACACATACGTTCTACCCGGAGTTGTCGTGCCCTCTACGATCTGCAACCAGTTTACTGACGACACTGCCCTGACGACGTCTGCATCTACTCGAGAGCTCTGTTGTATGGACCTCCGAGCTGCCGCAACTGCCACAGGCACATGGCTAACCGACTGGAGGCTGAAAGCCAATAACGAGAAACCCGTCATCGTGGAGACGACTCGGCGAAGCCTACCGACCCCCCAGCAGACATCACCCTAAACGGTGATAGTACCCTGCAGGCCGTAAGGTCCCATCGCCACGTACAGGTATTCACATCTCGGAGGACCTACACTGGAACAAACATATAGACACGGTACTGCAAAAAGCCGGAAACGCCTATTGAGAGTTCTTCATCTTCTGGGATTCTTCCTGTCGCTAGCATGCGCAGCTCTATCAACGTTCTACAAATCATACCTTAGACCAATATTGGAGTATGCCGACATCGTTTGGAGTGGGCTGGCACAACACTTAGCAGACAGGTTAAAAAGATTTCAATGCCGTGCCGCCCGCGTCATCCTTGGTTTGCCGCTGTACCAACCCACTAGCCACAGTACTCTACTTTCCACCCTCAACTGGCCCACGCTTTCTTCCACGCGACATTATCACCTTTCCCTCCTTGCACGATCGATTAAAACCAAAACCGCTCCGCTACGTCTATTAAAAAACAGAAAAAAATATATATATATCAAATTAAAGACATCATTTCAAGACAAACAGATGACTTACACTCTACGCAAAACAAGAACTTTTAAGACTCCCATCCCACGCACAGTACTTTATCAAGACTCGCCTGTCTTCTTTTCTACAACAATATATGACGAACTACCTGACTCAATTCAAACCAGTCACAAAGCAACACATACTCACTACTCGTTGTACGAGTTCCACCTTCCCTTTTCCCCACTAACAGCAATGAAATAATATGACGCACTTGCATTTCTAACTAGTGTATAACAGAAGTTTGTAATAGTACTAGTACATTACCATTTCCATTTGCTCTCCTTTTACTCTTCCTTAGCCTACACCCATTTGCCTCTCATGCTTAAATTGCTTTACTAAGCCTTGTTTACCTTCCGGAGGCCTCGCTCTGAACGATTTCCCTTATTTTTTCCTTCTATTTTTCTTATGATTTGGTACCCCCTCTCACTGACCTCCGGCCATTCATAGTCTTAGAGGGTAATAAAGAATAGAATAGACCTTTCCTATTTGTATGACCTTTCCTATAATTGTGTAGCACCTCTGGTCCTCGAGCCCAAATTTTTAGACCCGAGACCCGACCATTTGACGGGTCCTGGCAGGTACCCTTAGACCGGTGCACATCTCTAGTTGAAAGGGCGTGAACCGCAGGTGCATTTTGTAGTTCCTACAAAAAAATGTTTTGCGACTGCGTTACTCATCGTCTTTGTGGTGGATCGCAGAAAAGTGGAAAAGCAGAAGCTCAGAGCACTGAAATTACTGTCTCTAGCTCCTCTGAAGTTAGTGTCTACAAACTCCTGCAACATTCTGCGTAGGTTGGTTGTTGGGTGATACTTCCCCTTCAGCCATGGCCTGTAGAATGTCAGTTCAGGAACTTGAACTGGGTGATAAAAGAGAAAGCAGAAACAGAGTTTTGCCAGTACCCTCAAGAGAGCTCATAGGCCTGTCAAACTTGATATACAACAGAAGACAGCTCAGGCCATGCAGGACGCCCGCACGGCAACAAATAAAGCAGTCTAAAATAAGTAATTAGTTCCGCAGCCAATTGAAACACATGTAGCAGTCATCGAGCAAGCAGCTGCAGTATGCCCAGAGCGTACCAACATGTGCGTATGTACTACTAGTATATACAGTATGTTCTCTAAAAATCGACATGGGGAAGTAACTGAATTGCGAATCCCTATCACTGGCGCTGTGACAACATAACCAAACTACTTTCGTGCTATACTCGGCTCCTCGGCCTCCTTAAGCGACTTTCTTGAGGCTTGCTACTACAAGTACTCATTCGCCCGGCGACCGTTGCTATCAACCGATCAAGTGCTGTTAATGTCCAAAACGAGTCCCCAGAAAGACAAACACCAGACGACAGCGTTGTCAGCTAGGTATTCTCAACACAGCCAAATCGGGCAGTGTGCACTGCCACGACCCGAAAGGTACAGCTGGCAAAGACCTTATCACTGTTATCAGAGTGCTGGTGACATGATCACGATGCTATGATCACGATGCTATGGTAGACTTTTCCGCTTCCAAACTCCTTGAGGGGTTCCCTTATTTGACCATCGAAGGTCTGGTCATTGTCCAAAACGAGCATGGAAAACTGTGTTCACATATGCGCGCGAAAAGCGAAAGCCGCAATGGCGACCTAAAACTGTTCTGCTTAGCCCATGCGGCTGGTAAAGTAAGGAAGACAATCCCACTGTTTCGACCCCTTTGGAGTTGGAGGACGGCTCGTGAAGCATGCAAACACCCAAAGGGCTGTCCAGACGACTAGCTGGAGGCTGCTAATCAACGAGTCGAAAAGCACTCATTGCATGAAACTGATCGAACTGTCTAGTCCTGACGATTTCGTTTCTGAAGAATCTTGATTTGGGATTCCAAAAATTGCAGCTCTGCAGGCTGGCCTGGTGGGAGACCGGCCTCGGTGGGTAGGCTGACCGCTCGCTCGCAGGAAACAACACAGCGTCGCCACGCTTGGCATGCCGACTGCAGCAAACTCACCACGACCATGAGCATGAGCATGCAGAGATGCTATTATGGGTAATATTTAGACGTTCCAAGATACAAGTAGTCTGCATGTTGCAATAGCCCCAGGGATTGGCAGACAGTCACAGGCGGAGTGGTCATTATATTACAGAGTGGTCATTACAAGTATCTGTTTCCATGTGAGCGGTGTGATGTTGCATTGAATTGTTGCGCTTTGCTCCATTGATACACATCATGTGACACGTGCAGCTGGCTCCCCAACTGAGAATAACGCAACTGCAGGAATAGGGTCCCAGTAGGGGAGAGTTTAGGAACGGAGAGCGTTCAGCGAGGAGTGGCTTGAGTGGCTCCTTACGTGCGGGCGGTTAGCTCAAGGGCTTTCGTGCACACTTCGGGCACTGTTCGCGCACGGCGCGGCGAGCGGTGGGCCGGCATCGAGTGCGGCCTTGTCGCGTCATCAACACGCGCCGCACACTACGCAGGCCGGGTCACGATCTCTCCCTGCACAGTGCACACACTTCTGGCTCAGAAACCCAAGCAAATTTGAGAGCTTTTTCCTGTCGTTTCCGCGGCGAGCGAGCGAACGTCCTTTGGCTAGACGTTCGAGTTCACTTTAGTGACAACTCTTCACAGCCTTTGGTCGGAGCTGCCGCTGTGCCAGTGTTAGCTGCTACCATGCTTGCCGCCGACGTTGGAGCTATCGATGAGAGATGATGAAGGGTACGATGCAGATGGGCACAGAGAGATCGAAGCTGCGCCTGTCGAGTGTCAGGGTTCTGCTCCTCACTTTCCTGTGGATATCGTGCCAAGCTCGCCTAGCAGCAGGTAAGCCTTCCGCTAGAGTTAGCGTTCCATGGAAGAGCCGACTGGCAGTCAGATTGTCTACATACGCAACGCTGGCGTCCTGTCGGTAGAAGCAGCGTGAGGGTAGAATCTCCTCAGCCTGCGTCTTGGCAAATTTGCGCTGTGACACCCTTTGCCGGATTCATCGTCAGCACCGCGCCGGCTGTCCTTCTATCTGCCACGACTTCTTGGCTGCCACTCGTAGGAGGGCCAGGGAAGACTAGCTTATTGTTGGGCTCGGAATGGCGAGAACATCTGCACAGCAGATTGCGCGCCTAACCCAACCGCCAATAGCACTGACCACCGCATTAGGCGGATACACCTGAACATCTAGTGTAGGCGCTGTTGGCGGACACTGTCTTATGTTCTGTTCATATGTTTTGTGTCTTCATGTTGGCACTTTCGTTAGGGAGATTTTGTCCTCAGAGTAGAACTTATATACGAGGAGTACATTCGAACATCTTGTTCTATCTTGACTCGTGACATGTCTTCCTGGACTAGCCAGGGCGGGCCCGCTGTACCATTTTTTATACCTCAATGAACGCTGAACGACAGGGTAGTACCTCTGCTTTCCCTCCCCGTAGTGACAGGCTTGCGACAACCAAGTGTTTCTGCTAAGCTTTCCACGAGCATGTGCAGCTTTTTTTTCTTGGAGGGACCTGTCATTTTCTAGTTGCGTGCTTGGCAGGTTTGCGGCTGGCACGGTCTGTGTGGGTGCGGAAGTCATGGGCTTCAACCGGTAGCGCATCGCCCCAAACTGCGAGCGGCCGATGACACAGGAAGACTGCCTTTATCATGTGATTTAGTTGGCGGCTGTATGTGTGGCCGGCTGATGGTGAGAAAGGCTAGCTTGGGGCTTCAAGGACAGCCGAAGTAGTAGTACCTCGAATACTTGGTGGTCACCATCCCTGGTCATGCTCATTCATCTCCCATGAGTTCTCCGACCTTCCTTCCTCTGGGGCCGGGGGCCGGGGTAAAGCGGAAGGGCTGTTGTGTCGACACTTTCGAAACTCCTAGCCTATCCAAATACTCTCCACAAGACCCTGATGAAGTTTCATTGGGGTCTTGTGCAGTAACCGAATAGGCTAGTGTTTCTCATGATCCGCTCGAGTACAGGGTTCCATTTCGTATATACATCTTATCTGCTCATCGTAAACCATGTTTGTCAGATTGGCTCAGCTTGCCACCAAGAAGTTGTTTTTTTTTTTATCGATACAATGTACTAGTAGCGTTTTTCGATATTTGATAGAATCGACTGCCGAAAAGCGTGCTTATCAGTCGCTGCTAGCTTGAGCTATATGTTGACTTAGCATCCTTCGTTGGTTGAGAATCATCGTGGAGCTAGGCGAGCACAAGCACGCTAGCGATTTTATGGCGATGGTGACGTTTCTCCTCAGCTACTAGTGCGCTAATCGATGTGAAAGAATGCGACGCTTCGACACGAGGGCAGTTAGAGATGCGGTCAATCGACGCCTCCAACGTGCATGCCTCCGTCGGAGCACCACGCTCCGCGACGTTTCAGAGCGAGGACGGCGACGAAGTCTGTCGAGGGCGGAAGTCGCTTCCTGTCTTTTTCTAGACCTATTGCCCGAACGATCATCTCATCCTACAAAATTGTGTAGCTTTGCGGAGCTTAAGCCATTAAAGCACATGCCCTCGTTTCATCCCTTGAAAAAGGATCTGAATTTTTAGCAGTTTTTTTTTCTGTTGGCGGACTTCCTTAGCCCAAGCAATGAGTTTTACGTTTCCAGCTGCGTCCTCCCGCCAGAGCTGAAGCACAGAACGACCAGATGGCGCCCAGGAAGCTCACAGCTCTATTGAAATCCTCAAGAGCTCGATTACGGCACTTCGATGGAAGAAAAGGAAGCCATCCGTAGAGCCATCAAGGCGTGGAAAGGCAACGAGCTCTTCTGAGTGCCAGTTTGCCACATTCTCTCATCGCGCGCTCATTCAGGGAAGATAACCAGATAACGAGCAGGTTACTTGATCGCGCAGTCAGCGTTCTGCATGCGAGCAAAGAGCGATCGATATCTGCCACCGCACTGCTCACGTGAACGGTATCACCGCATGACTCGACTTTGTGTGCGGGCTTTGCGAACAGTAGATCTACCAAAATAAACAGGTACGCAGCTCAATTTCACCTGCCTGTTGTCTATGTGATTGCGTCCACCAAACGTTGCCGAATTGAATCTCAAAGGCCGGGAAGAATTTCATTCAAGGCTGATTGTGGAAACGTCCGTGCATGATCGGTTCTTGGCTTTTGGCTGTTTCCGTGCTATCGACTTCTCCACAATAGCCGAGTAACGCGCGCTGAATGGCAGCGCTGGTTGCCCGTGTGTCTACTTCTTCTACTAAAGTGCTTGAAAAGGCATGCACTAAAACGCCGCCACTTCCGCTTGAACCATTAGGTCTGCGCCGCGCTGAAAAAAATACCACGGCCAGTATAGTCTGGTGAGCTACATGCAGGTCACAGACCCAACCTCTCCTGAAATTAACTATGCAGACTCGTTCCTGCAGACCTGCGACCAACTTCGTGTAGGCACTGCACACCCGCGTCTATTTTGATTACAGAAGCATCCGTGTGTGGGAAGGGAGAAAATAACTCGATTAAATGGGTGTACAAAAAGGATTTCTGATGTTGTCATCTGGCGCCACGTATCGCTGTCTTGTCTGCAGCCGTAAAACATCCATCCGACGACTATCGAAGAGTTGCATTATGGAAGGCCGATCCTCCAAATCCCCGAATCCCCTGCAGACAACGGTCGCTGGGGACACGCAGTACCACCCTGCAGATACGTAGCGAAACTGACATTTTCCGCGCCCGCGCGCCCGCCAATTCCAGGCGAAGCGCGCTGGAGCAAACAAGCTAAACCACGTCGTGTGTTATGTGAAGAAAACACTTGAACCATTGTTGACCTGAACGGACCGCCACTCTAGCGGTCTAGCTAGACACGGGCGAAAAGCCTCTCATCAGTGGGTATCCGTTATTGTAGCTCTGTTCCAAATCCACTTGAAATCCTCACAAAGAGGTGTCTGCTTATGACCGCAGACATGGCGCGTTGAGGCTGAGTAAAGAACAAGACAAGCGACCGCAGGCAATATGAGCCCAGTCAGTACGACCAGCAGTCAATGCTAAGACTCTTAGAAGGGCAGATAGACGCGCGATCAGGTAATGGCGCAGCCCACGCGCGCAGGCTTGATGAGGTTCTGCTTGTTGCGTGTGTGCCGCAACCTTTCACACTAACGTCTAAGCTGAGAAAAATGGGCCTGTTCTATGATGTTCAGAATTTGTGAGATCTGATCTCGTACGTGTACAGGGAAGGCTTGTCAGCGGTGCTTGTACATGTAATGTCGTATTTTCCGACGACCCGATTGAAGAAGATGCCTGCGCAATTCGCTATAAGAGTGTGAAGGGAATACTACCTATCATCCTTGAACATGCTGTGGGCATTTTCGAACATATTGCGCATTGCAACACATGATAGACAAGGAATAATGGGATTGGTTACATTTTTGAAATCCTGTTTTGCTGGTATTCTGCTATGGCAGGGATGAACTGTGAAATTTCAAGGGTGATAAACAGGGTTCTACTGAGATGTGTTGGATTGGAAAAATTCTTTAACACTCCCCCCTCCACGGGGTTTCATCAGTGACCACTGTGTGTAAGAGGGAGGAAAATTTCAAATTGTTACATTGAAAATGACTACAAAGTGAACATAGAGCCATGCAAATATTTTGATATGAACGGGCAGTCTGTGTGTATGTTTTCTTTTGGGATTTGGGAAGGATTAGAAGAGTTTGAATAGATCAGAATTTCCCATCTGCACTGTCTGTGTATGTCATGTCTTGCTGGGGATGCCACACACAAGTGTGTGTGTCTTGCACATATGCAAATGTGTCCATCGCTTCAATAGCAGCTGCAATCAGTACAAAACCATGCAGTGTAATAAATATGACAGTCATGAACAAAATGTTCTGTTTGGCTACTGATGGAAGCTAGGCCTTTTTTTACTCTTTGCCTTCATAGAGCACTTTCAACTTATTAACTGCATGCAAACTAAATGTTTTTGTCAAGTAAAGTGCAGATCAGTTCAGAAATAAATCTTTGCATTAATACTCATTTACCAGATGCAGTATCTTAACTTTACCCTTTTTTTCTCAAATGACATGGGCAGGGTTGTCACCATCAGAAAGCCTGTACATGAACTTAGATGCCATGTAGGTTCTGCCATAGTGACGTCACAACTTGGTCAAGCTACCTTACAATTCACAGTGAAATGTACACACACACACACACACACACGCACACACACACACGCACACACACACACACACACACACACACGACTCAATTCCATGCATGTACACCAGCACAGACAATGAATGAAATATGGA
>JAOWAW010142975.1:0-10637 GCA_028565695.1 Nicola tetela | reverse complement strand
TCTGTGGTGGTAGTAGCTGCTAGTAAGAAGGAATTATCAGGACATAATTTAAAGAAAGGAAACTGGGGGTCATGCCTTATATTACCCGCAAGGTTTAATGCCCTTAAACTTTATGAGGTTTCCATTTTGTTCTCACCCTGCGCCAAGACCTAGCACCTCCTCTCCCATTTTACAGTGCTGTGCGTCTTTTGCATATTCCTATAAAGTCCTACTGTAAAACCCTGTAAATAAGTATGTGCTTATTTTTGGGAAGAGCGGAAGTTGCAGTACTTATTTTCGGGGGTACGAAGAAACGGGGGTGAAAGTCCTGCAAGGAAACAATGCACTGTGTCCAGTGCTTGCTGTACAATTGATCGTGCAGGCTAGTGCAGTGCGTACTGTAGGTCTACATATAGCACAACTGACTCTGCAGTGACTGCAGTCGCAAACCGTGTTGGCTGTTGTATTTTTCTGTTTATACTACAGCTGCTGGCCTCTTGTTTCAATGGTCTTGCGGTACACATGTAGCGTCTGCAACATGCGCGCATATTCAACATGCAGGCCCTCCACATTGCTGAGGGTACTTATTTCTGGGGGTATGTAATATGGGGGCATTGAACCTTGCAAGAATTTCGTGGAAAATAAAAGGGGGTACATTTTCAGAGGAGTACTTATTTACAGGGTTTTACAGTACTCTGAGGACAGAATAGAAAGGTGATTTCAGAAGGATCATTCATGCCTAGAGAATCATACTTGTTTTCTCACTTTATCACCTGCTTGGGTGCAAAGCAGACTCAAACTGATGACCAAGCACGTAGCTAATTGAGAATCACAGTCTTGACCACTCAAACTGGCGGATTGGTTGAGTGGTTAAGGTTGTGAGTTTGTTTGGTTAGGCACTTGGTCACTGCAGGTTCAAGTCCACTGTGTGTTCCCAGCCAGTGAAAAAGTGAGAGAATGATAAACTGGATTTGGTCACTCAGAGAGGCGTATGTGTAACTCCAATTTGGGTTCAATAAGATAACTTAAAGAATCCTGCTCCTTCAGAGCAAGTAGAAATGTAGGAAAATTCATAAAATTAACTGCATGTTGCCGTGTGGTGGAGACTTGAAAAACTTTTTCTTGGAAACTTAATCTTCCTTTTTCAAAGTCAGAAGAGCAATTTTAAACAAATCAACCCAGCAATAATTGCAAACGAAGACAATGCAGAAATCTTTAAACACAGTTTGGAACTGAAACTGAAGCCCTTCAAATTGAATAGGGCGGTGACAAATGACATGAAAGAGAGAATGAAATTGGAGAGTGAGAGTCTGGTTTGCAATGATGCAGTCTCACACTGCACAGCTGCCTCTTTAATAGGTGCAGGTGTCTCTACCAGCAAAGGCGGAGACTCCTGCTTTGAAACACCATGACATTCCACACTTCATAAACATAACCCTGGTGCTCAACCTGAGAGTCGTGACCTCAAGGGCCTTACTAGATCAAGAAGGAGAGGGAGCGGTTCAAGGTGTTTAAAATGAAGGCCTATGGGTTGCTGTTTTAACTGCTGCAGTACACTAAGTACAACCAGCAGAAAGTTCACTTCAAGCTTCAGCTGAACAGATGGCTGATCATCTTGATGACTCACAATGATGAGAGACCATGCTTGGATTAGAGGTCACTTGAGGTTTCGCTGCCCTTACCTCACGAGTCAGCATATGTAGTAAAATTATGCATTTTCACTTCAGTCTCATGAAAATACTTCATATTTATGGAGTACAATTAATGATGGTAAATACGCACAATTTGCAAAAATTCCTCTGCTCACAAGTGAAAATAGTGGATTTGCAAAAAGTTGTTGTTTTACAGTACCTACAGTACAGGCTCCCATAGGTATAGATGTACATCTAGTACACGTACTACATGTAATACATATCATGTATGTAAGCTGAGAAGATTTGTTTTTGTCATGAATTTATCCAATGGTATGAAAACATTGCATATCATTGTAAAACAGCGTCCCTGTTGTTCGGTGAGATGGCCAACTACTGTGTGCAGCAGCTGGTACCTATGAATTGTCTGATGAGACAAGCCGGGGGTACACTACCCCAATCTGCCCTAAACTTCTCTTCAGCTCAACAGCCTAAGTAATGGGATAGTTGAATGGGATCGATGAGAACACAGCCTTAAACCATGTTGACTCTTGACACATCACACATGGAAGCCCTCCAGAGCTTATTGCTGGAGCATGTGCTTGCGCTGGTGCATGTGAACAGGGCTCCGCAAGCTGATTTCACACGCTGGCACATGTACCAGTACTGTGGGTACACATAGAGGCCTGAGGAGACTTCAACATAGGACATGTACTCTAACGTGTCCCATAAGTAGATTGTGTATTGTATAACTGTATTTTATAAAGGGGTCTAATACATACAATCATGCAGCCTGAGGGTATAATGCATGTAATGTCGCCCGAGCATGTGTGTAAATCTATAAAATTTCAGAAGACCATTCTTGCCAGGTGAATCAAATAAACCAATTATTTTCTCTTTTCACTGGCTAGAATGCACAGTGGACTCGAACCTGCGACAATCCAGCAACCCAGCACCTAGTCAAATGAAAATTACGATCTTAAGGTGGCTTGCTGGATAGCAATCCCACTGAAATTTGCTAATTTTATTTTGATATCCAGTCAGGGCTATCCAAGATTAGCAACAATAAGTGAAAAACATAGGGAGTTGCTGGGAAAAATGTTCTAGAATCTGAGATCAGAGATTACTGATTTTTCTTCATATACAAGCCTATGCAAAATGCCAAAAATTTTGGTGTTTTTCACAAGTTTCTACAAATCCAATCGTCTGTTACAAACCATAAAACGTTGCAGATCCTTTCAAACATTGATTATTTCACAGAAAAACTATAGGTCACCCAGCTGTAAATAGATGTAAGTCAGCTGACTGCAGTACTTATCAGGATAAGGCAATGTACATCAGTGTAGATGTAACCAGCCTTCTGATCAAGAGTAATATTAATAGCCGTGTGATGGTGAATATGGAAGTTGACAAACTCAGGTTTCTACCATTACTAGTGAAATTGTCAATGGAAAACTTTTCGAATGGCCTATCCAAGGGGAGTTGAATTACTTGAATTGAATTGGTTTGAAGAGGCTGACTTGGAACTGATAAATGTGTGCTGGTGGTGTTTATACATCTTGACAGTAAGTGATAATATAAGAAAATTGAGTGGATTTGGATTTCTGTACATGTGCCAGGCACTGTGGTTCCACAGGTAAACTACTTGGGTGGAAACATGTTCACTTCAACTGGATCATCATGACATACGATTGGCCATGGCAGACATCATACTTCGCAGCAATGTAGTTGGCTACAACCTTACTAATGTAGAGAGAACATTGCGGACTGATTTCAAGTTGTTATAAATTCCCTTTGCTTGCCAGTGCCTGGGTCTTTTTTAGGTAGAAGAAATCTGATCTTGTTGATCTTGACCTGCTCTCCCACTAGCATGCGTCAAACACAAGTGTTGGGATGTCCAACCAAGTCTTCATGTGTAGAGCTCTATAGTATACTGCCGTTTGTAGCCCGGCTTACTTCCAATTCGTAATTCTACCCGCCGTTGGACTTGCCATTGGTGACTCTGTTTATTTATTTATTAGCATTCTTAAGGATCGCCCAACAGGGCGTCATTGCCTGATTAAAGCCTGGGTCTCCTTTCAAATCAAGAACTTACATAATACTGTAAATCAACTATTTTTCGTATGCGTGATATTTTCGTAAAATTTCGTAAAGGAGGAAATTTCCTAAATTAAATTGCTTACTAAAATTTTCCACGGCATGACTTCTTCCCATCGACATAAATTCGTAAATGTAACAACATTCACGAAGACACACCTGGGACAATACTGGTATATGTAGTAGTAGTATTGATGAGCTTGAGGCGGACGGACCTTGGAGGATACGCTGTGACGTCATCGCGGCCGATTTTTTTACGAAAATTGTGAAAGTGAAACTCTTTTTCATTACGAAATTTTCTTACTTACGAATTACATTTTGGAGCAAGTTTACGAAATAACATGCTAACGAAAAATAGTTGATTTACAGTACAGACCAAGGAAAAAACGTAGGCCTACCTATGTACAAGTTGAGATGCAGTTATCATGTGATTGATATGTGTTGATATGGTTTACTTTGAATGGAAAGGTGGAGAGAAAGTCACCAGCGGGAGATCCACAACCCCATCAGCACTAGTATTTGTGTACCGGACCTTGTGCGACGAGTGTAGTGACCAAAGTACGGCTTATATTATAGCTGCTGTTAATGCGCGCGAGCCACCTTGACCTGTTAACTGCCCGACCAATCCTCCAGTTCATACCGTCGGAATAGAAGCCGCATTTTTAACGCAAAAATTTCCCCCAAAAAATTACACCGAATTTGCCACAGTATAGGGTAAATAAATGTGACTATTTTGCGTCAGAATGGGGCAAACTGAGGTATGCGGATTACACCCTCTCGACGCGGCTTACATCCCGAGAATTACGATAAAAACTATATGTAGGTCTACATGACATACTAGTACATGTGTCCCATCAGCGCGGGGTCTGTACGCGTGAACAGTTGAGCCGCTCAACTATGAAATTCGTATGCACATACACGTAGATGTATGGTCGTTGCTAACTGGTGATACGTAATAAGGGGCCTCGGGCAAAGCCACAGTGGTAAGGACCCTGGGCAAATCCACAACAGTTGCTCAAAAGTGGTAAGGGCCCTGGGCAAACCCACGGCAGTAGTGGTAAGGACCCTGGGCAAACCCACAACAGTAGTGGTAAGGGCCCTGGGCAAACCCACAGCAAAGGGAGCAAAACCTCGGAGGCCCTGCGACTTCGGAACAGACACGAAAGAGCACATAAACAGGTACAGAGAGTTTCCTTGGCTTACTTTGAGGTGAAACTTTTCCCGGCGTGAGTAGCAGAGCGGTCTTTCTCGTGTGCAATTCTGTTACGTACCATGTGAATGCACGCAAAAATCTATACGCCAAAGGACGTCGGACACCGGAGCCAAACTCAAAGTTTAGAGGAAACTCTCAAGTAGCAGGCGGCTCTGTGCGCGGCTGTGGCTCGATCAGTCAAGTCAGCGACTGTAACACGTTAAAAAAGCAGTTTGCCTCATCTCTACAGCTGGTACATCAGACCACTGAATAATAATTATTATGATGAGATTCGAATTCGAGCCAGCAGGCCAAAAGGATCACTCCACCGCCCGCGCCCGTCCTAGACCGCCCCAGTCCTGTTTTTATTAATTTCTGCATGACTCTGGAAGGTACGGTAACAACATGCAATGTGCATCCAAACACGAGGCAGTTTGGCGAGTAACTTAGTCGTAAGCACGTGCACAGTATACTAGTTCCCCCGCCCTTATTCACCCCCATGGCCCCAGGCCCTTGGAAGTTTCCATGCCATACCTGAGTGGCGCCATATCTTTTAAATTTAAAATAGCGCCAGGCTAGCATGAACAGCGAACATGAACACATTCACGATCACGCGCTCGTGTCCTAGTAGTCTCGTTGCGTCGTTCGTCTTACCCAGCTCCATGTCACGGTGACTTTGTCCCTCCCTTTGCGTGTGATGAGTGTGATGTTCTCAGTGGTGTACCTTCTGTTGTAAAGACAAGTCTTTACTGACACATGAAAAACTCACTGAGCAACAGCTATATTCTCCCCATGCTCCCACCTAATGGGGAGTAGGTCTAAAACCATGATTACGATAATCGCCAGAATGGCCAAATGAAACAACTCAGAGTAACCATTAAATTTTGTAGAAAAATCCCAACTTGTGCTAGCCCATGTACTAGTAGTTGTAAGTAGCTTTACATGCAGAAGCTGAGCACTTTCCGTCCACTAAACTAAGGTAGGTGTCTCACGACAATGATCACGGATGATGCAGGCATTCCCAGACTTTCCATTGTTTCCAGCTCTTCAATGATACGTCCATATTTGGCTCGGTTTGGACTGCGCGTGCGTTGGCATGCTGACTCACTCGGCATGCTGCGAAAGGACTGGTACAGTACTAGTGGTAGTTTATAGTTATGGGCATTGGGTGACCGCATGCCTAGCTATAAGCTACGTTCACAGCGGGCAAGCATTCCAAGTATCTGGTCTATAGCTCTACACAGTCTCCTGCGAGTCCTGGTGTTGGAGTCGCAACGCCTGACCTGCTAATCATTGCCGACAACGCCGTGGTCGGACAACCCGGGTACCCGCTGGCGTTGAGCTCAGTTCTAGTTCTGACAGCTCTGACGCGTCGACGCGACGCTGGGGACTGAGCGCAACGGACACAATGTTATCATAATTTTGATTTATCGGCGGTTTATGGTGTTTGGAAAACGATATAGCCAACAATCCTGGAAGTCCAGGGTACTTGTAATCTAGTAACGTTGACAAAGTGATGCGCGACTAGCTGGCACAATTGCAAACATGACAGAAGGGCAGCAATCGGTAACTCTTGACTGCTTTCACTGTTTTCAGTAATATGCACGTAGCCAAGTGATAGGACTGTCAGATCAGCGAGTCGATTGAACACGTCAACCTTCAAAAAATCTGAAGAACGCTACTGCATGAGAAGTTCAGCAGGACTATTTTTAGGTTTTAGGATCGAATAACTTAGCTAACTAGAACTCATGAGCTGCCGTCCATGCCCTGGGGTTCATTCCGCGATAGCAATTTCTGACTTCTTCAGGCCTACTGCAGACAAGCGATGGACCATTTTCACCTTGATCAACTGTAAACCTTTCGATTGCTCTTGGCTAGTAGCAGGTTAAGCACGCGAGAGGGGAGAGGAGATTCAAACTTGACACACGCGAGCAGTGTGTAAACACTGGCAAACGTGTCGCCAGAGAATAGCGCCTTGCTCTTTTGCTTGTTTAAAAGCCGCCACTACAACTGAGTTTTGGTCGAATGGTGACATCATAGATTAGTTCGTGGTAAGACAGTTTGCTGGTCTGCAAATGCGAGCCATCAGTATTTGAAAGCGACTGACAAGTGACAACATGAGCGTAGCCCAAGCGTTGATCTGTCTCTCAACGGTGCTACTGGTCAGCTCTTGTCAAGCTCTGCGTAAGTCGGTGTAATAATAATTATTATTATGGTACGAGTAATTGGGCAATAGCTACGCTCAAGCGTTGATCTGTCTCTCAACGGTGCTACTGGTCAGCTCTTGCCAAGCTCTGCGTAAGTCGGTGTAATAATAATTATTATTATGGTACGAGCTAGTAATTGGGCAATAATCGAGTGTGGGCTGTACTGTATGCAAAGTGCGTTAGTAATGAATGACGCAACGAACAGGCAAGACCGACGTATGTCCTGGTATCAGGGTATGTCACGGTGTTAGTAAAATCACCGTCCCGGTATAAGCGGTAATAGAATGCGTCAGCGTTTCACTAAAACGTCGCTAGAGAAGCTGAACTTCGGACAAGGGTCACGCCAGAAAGACTAAGTCTTTGGTGATTAAATTATAAAAGGTTTCTCAACTGGCATGCTAATAGAGATCGGGGAAGCTCCAGAACTCACTGAGGTCTCCAGACAGGTCACCCAAGCATGGCACGCCGCAGGGGTTGCTATTACAGCTTGCTAATGTACCAAAATTAATAGTTCAATAGGATTGATTGAATCAATCGCCGTGACACCACCGTTTCTCTCTGCACCGCAGTAAATGTCATCATACGCCGTTTCTCGCTTCACCTAGTCAGTAAATTGTGGAGAACGGTACTCTTGTGAAGCGCACGCGTTCACTGATGTGTGATAATGTCGAAGTTTGCTCCAATCTGCCAAGAGCAGCCTGCAGTGTTCAACATATAAACCGATTGTGTTCTATAAAGGGCAATTCTGTGCCACTCAGGTGATTGGCGCGACGGATCATCTTGAAAAGGCGATAAAGTTAGAATATCATAATAGCTAGGAAGCTTGAGATGGGCCTGGGTTGTATGGTGTGCCCTAATTATTACAAGTGACAGTTTGGCCTATTAGTATTCAGAACATCAGAACTGTCCTGCAAATCACAGCTGTGTCGTACACCTGTGCAATATTAATGGCTTTGGCCTCTGCATGACAAAGGCTGATGATACCATGTATATGTAGGTAGATCTACCAGAGCTGCTCTAGAGCCAGAGCTGACCAGCCTAACCATGATTGTACTTCAAGGAATCATGTTGCATGATGGTGCATGCTTGGCCACATGCAGGCCATGCTGTCCTAATAAGACTGTAAAACTATAACATTTCGCAAAGAGAAATTTCACAAAATGTGATTTTTCTGAGCTGTATATTTATATGGCGTGAGAGGGTTTTATGAGACTTAATTTCAATATATTGGACTCCTTGCAAAAATAGCAAAAGTTAATTGCATGTGAAAATTTGTAGTTTTACAGTACCTGCTTGTTCTACAGATAAAATTTTACCAGACCAGTCGTTCACTAAAATTTCAGAGAGTGAGCATGCACTTCTTCTTCCAAATCATTAATTATTAATCCTACATCCTACTGTTTGGGGTTATTGCACGGACGAGTATGGGCTTGGTACTGGCTAAAGGAAACTTGATCTATGGACTAAAGTGCATGTGGCTTCCCTATGTTAACCAGATTGCTGTGGCTTCTCAATGTTAACCAGATTGCTGTGGCTTCACAATGTTAACCAGATTGTTTTGGCTTCACAATGTTAACCAGATTGTTGTGGCTTCCCCATGTTAACCAGATTGCTGTGGCTTCCCCATGTTAACCAGATTGATCAGTTTAGGGATAGAATTTCAAGCCTTACCCATGAAGGAATGACAGAGCATCTGCTTGCCTGATCTGGCTGTAATCCAGGAGTGCGGTTAGATCAATGAAGCTGCTGTATACTTGCAAATTGGGACACTTTTAATAGATTTATGCAGCTTGAATATCAAGGACCGCTCTTGACTATCCTGTTTGATTGATACACATTTTATCTGTACACTGTCTTGGATGGTGTGGTGTAGCTGTACAGTGTATTTTAGGTAGTGTGGTCAGGGCTGGGAATTTTTTCTGTTCTAATTGTTGTTATGGAACCTGGGAGATATGTTTAGTTGCCAAACTGGAAGTATGTCTCACATGCCAGTTGCCAATCAGAAAATGGTCTTCTACTCGTTATCAACAAGTCAACATATGCACAGCAGTGCAAAGTGAGAGCAAATAAAGCCATAATTGCATCATTCAAATGTTTTGCAATAGACTCTTGCTTTGAAGAAGTACAGCCAAGAGAACAAGCAACTTATGTGTTGCCCTTCGCTAGACTTGGGTATGCCCAACAATCTGAGATGCGCAGAATGAAGAGTGCCCCAGCAACTAGGTTAAAAGGACATAGTTGGATTTGAGTTGCGGTGCAAGGGGTCTATATTCACTTTTATCAAACAAAGCCAAGAATAGGATTTGAGCTTCTTCTCCACCCATTCCTTCAACACACTCTGTCTCTTTGAATTGGATCTGGCTTTTGGTGATTGGTGGTACATGTAATCTGGTTGTTTGACGGTCTGGTCTGGTACTGAGTGGTTTTATCAAAGACTGGACTGTTCATCATCACTATAGGCACTTTCTGTCCTCGTTTCCAAATGAAACCAAACTAATAGGATTGGCCATATTCACCAATCTTGGTGTAGTGACTATCAGATTGCCACAACGTGTTTTATGGTCTCCTGACATCGCCAAAAACACTACAGGATCACACGTGGAGCACTGCATTTGCAAGGCCTAGAGTGACGTAATGTTTACACATGATGGCACTGCGATTTTCAATATTGAGTTAAGCGAACTATTCAGGAGGGTGGTGGATCATGCCCAGACGTGCCACATGATGTCATGGACAGTGGATGATACTATATTAAGCAGCTTTTTCGAGGCTCCTTTGTCAGACTTAGGACAAATTTCATATAAAAGTATAGGTTTTAAATGGTGAGAAACACTTAAGGAGGGGTCCCATTGAGATACTTTGAGTCTGCAATGACTTTTTAGGTGCCACCCTCTGCTGAGGTCACATCAGTGACCCTTGTGCATTGCTGGCACCAATATGCCTCCGCATACATAAAGAGCGTGCTGGGGTCACTGGTTCAAATAGAGGTTAAAAATAAAAAAAAGTTCGCTTGATGCCATTTGAACATTTCCGTATGCACAGCTGGCGTTTTCAGTAAAAGTAAAGTTAAAAGCTATAAACATGATATAAGCGAATATACTGAAATTCAGACTAGACTGGAATTGAACCATATACTTTTAGACTCTCGATTCGTGAAGTTTAGCATGTTTACAGTTTCAGTGGTTTAGGGCCATGCTTAGCTCAGCCAAGTCATAGCTCATGCTGCAGCTGCCACTAACTGTGACATACACAGCTGTATCACAATAAATAGTCTAGTCATGCAGAGCTAGCTGCACATACTATACTTCATGATCTACACACATACATATCTACGTATATACACACATATGCAATTGCCACACTGTTACCTGGTTATAATTCTGGACTTGATCAGCAATGACTCCCATACTAACTTGAATTTATTATTGCCTTATAATTGTATGTTAAAATTTTATGGTACTTTAATTTCGGCAGAAATTCTCATTACTGAGATTAAAGTTACACCAAAATACATGTTTTACAGTACACTCT
>JAOWAW010142964.1:0-10639 GCA_028565695.1 Nicola tetela | reverse complement strand
ACGTTATCGAAGAGTCACTTGATCATCTCTTCCTCCTCGCCGTTCGAACCGATCTCGCGGATAGTGGCGTGCAACAGATTTCGTGGTTACCCGATTCTGGCGCTGACATAGGTGCACTGAAGGAGAAGGACTACAGGTCTGTCAGTTCAGAATTGCAGACTCCGTTAACACGAACGTTCTCTGGGTACGTTCAACGCGCGGTTGACCCTAAGGGAAAAATGCTGCGTCTCCGTCATCCATTTGTTAATGGACCTACAGGTCTCTCTACTCAGCCGCGGCTCCTGTATCAGATTGGGTCTACTCGAAAGCGGCTGGCCACATTCGAGGTTAACCGAGTTGAGTGGGCGTCCAGAAGCGCAAGTATTATCCGCCAGCGATGAATGTCTCGTTCGGACAACCCTATTCCCCTCCTGCCAGTCCCCGAGAACGTGGAAACCAAGAAGGAGGCTATTATGAGAGATTGTGAAGAGTCTTTCTGTGATCAGCTTTTCCGAGCAATGGTCGGTCAACTGATGCCGACATCGAGCTGGATGGTGATGCCGTACCGTGTACTCACCTGAAAGCTCGATCAATTCTGTTACGATGGCGCGATGCAGTACATGACCAAGTCATGAACATGGTTTCGGACGGCATGATAGAAAAGGTCCAAGTTGGTGGTGTCACCCCCTTGTGGTAGTTCCCAAGAAGGAATCTAGTGAGCTGCGAATTACAGTCGACCTCACCGGGCTCAACAAATACGTCAAACGTCCTGCATACCACTCTCGTGTACCCAGAGACGTAGTCGCCAGTATACCATGGGCATGAAATTTTTCTCAACCTTGGACTCCTGCCATGGGTATTGGCAGGTTGCGTTGGATGAAGAGAGCTCCAAGCTCACCACATTTATGGCTCCTTGGGATGCGTTCAGATTTCGAAGGAACGTTATGGGCCTGTATCGGCCGGAGACGAGCGTAATCGGCGCGGTGATGAGGCGCTCGCAGGTTTGGCCAACCTAGTAAAAATCGTTGAGGAAGTTATAGTGTTTGACACGGACTACCAGACGCACTGCAAACGAGTACGGGAGGTAGTGGAACGCTGTGCGACGCACAGCATCACGCTAAAAAAGATGAAATTTGTCTTTGCACAAACGGAAGTGGAGTATTGCCGGTTTCAAGTCTCACCAAATGGCTACACAGTTAATAACAGACTTGTGGACGCCCTCAATAAGTTCCCGACTCCAATCCTTCAAGCAAAACAGACGTGCGGTCGTTTTGCGGTTTAGCTCAACAATTTGAAACGTTTTTCGCGCGCTTGACTGAACTATTGACTCCATTGCATTTAAACCAGTGCGCAGTTTGTCTAGGAGTGCCCTCACCAGAAGGCTTTTGAGAGCACCATTAAGAAGCTAACGAGCCCGCGCCTCCTGGCAAACTTTGATGGTGAGAGCCCGCTATAGCTACGCCTTTAGACAGATGCGGCCCAGACCCGTAGGTTAGGTATGACTTTATGGCAGCAGCAGTCAGAGGGTCTTTGGAGATTGCTGCAGTGTAGCTCGAAGCGTCTCACGCCTACAGAGGCGCACTCTCCGCAACAGGAATTGAGTTGTTGGCTGTTACCTGGGCTGTGAGAAAAGCTCACTTATTTTTGGCCGGAGCAGACTTTGAGGCCATGGTAGACCATCGCCCGCTAGTATCCATTTTAAACACAAAGACCTTGGACGAGCTTTTGTCTCCCCGATTAGTCCAGCTAAAAGAAAAGTTGTCATCATACCGGATGACGGCTGTTTGAAGGCCTGGTGTCTTGCATCAGGTCGTCGACTGTCTCTCACGACACCTGATGTACGACCCGGACCTTGACGACCTAGATGGTGAGGGGGAGATCGAAGAAGGCTGCAAAGTGATGCGTGTCATGGTTGGATCAGATTTTGACTCCGGTGAAGACATTGTTGAGGATTGTCACCTAAGGAAGGTGAGGTCTGCGGGCAAAAAGGACCCCGAAGAGACTTTGCTTATCGAAGCTATTCATGAAGGCCTTCCCACAAAGAAGGACATGATAGACTCCAAGATTCGTCCATACTGGGACTGCAGACATGATCTCTTCGTCGAGAATTCGAATGGTCTCATCTTACTTGGTTGTCGGATTATTATCCCCAAGTCTACGCGAAGCGACGTCTTAAAGCAACTTTACGCTTCCCACCAAGGCCAACAACGCACGCTTCGAAGCAGTTAAGGCACTCTTAGCCAAGTGCTCAAGCAATGTTGATGTGAATCAGGACGCTTTTCGCAAAGGCCTGATCGAGTTCCGTAACACTCCGTTATCTCACGGCCTCAGCCTAGCTCAGCTCGTCTTTGGCCGCCCGATGAGTTCACAAGTCCCGACTCATCAGCGCGCATTTCGCAAAGAATGGCAGAAAAACAATACCGAGGTAGATCGAACAGCCACACGCCTCCGTCAGAGGGCGAAGGAACAGCACGATATCCATGCTCGGAATCCTCCACAATTACGTATCGGAGTTGTAGTTCTCGTAAAACACCCGCGGGCAAAGCGTTGGTCTACAATCGCTGAAGTTGTGTCTCAAGACAAGCGCCAAGGGAGCTACGCGGTGAAGACAGAGAGCGGAAAAATTCCGTGGCGAAATGGACAGTTTTTGCGTTTGTTTTATCCAGAGTGCTGACATTTTGCATACATCAGTTGATATGCGTACTGTACTGTACTTTTATGCAATTTTAGTGGTTCTAATTGCCATCGTTGGTGGCTAAAAAACTACCAGGTTCTACTCCTAGCTATTCCTAAAATACCGATAATTATCGTCACAGCTCAAAGGAGGAGGCATGTGGTGTCATTAGGTCACACCTCTCCTTCACATCCTTTGAGGTATTTACAGTTGCTTTTGTCCTCATCTTTTTTATTATTCGAAGCCCACTTCGTGGCACAACAAGCTCCATTTTTCTTCCCATGCTCCGCGGCGGGTATACTTGTACTCCTTGATACAGTCTTGGGCTCTTCTGCCTGTTTCTCCGATGTAAACTTAGTTTGCAGCAATCGGTGCATCCTAACACTAGACAACACCCGGAACATCCGCACTAAGTTGAATCAGAAATAAAGGTACCATCTCTAACACTACCATCAGATTTGCCGGCGGGTTTTTCTCATGTATGTGTGTGTGTGTTTGTGTGTGTGTGTGCGTGCGTGCGTGTGTGTTGATTTACACATATATGTTAGTTTATTTCTTGCGCTTTAGAAGTAAACCGCTCTACGGTATGCGTATGCGCGACTTAACCGCCTTCGTGCATCACATGGCACTGCGATGACGACAAAGAATTTATAACAACATTGTAACAATATACGATGACTGTCCGATGCGTTGCCTATATAAACCACTCCAACATATGCATTGCATTGCGTTGGTGAACCGACGTGTAACTGGAGGCAGATTTTAGTAATCTTTCTTCTCATGATCTTTCTTGTAGAGGTCTTGTGATTTTCAAGTATTAAAGCCGGTGTGATCTCCACAAAATTGGTGGTTCGGATTAGTGTTTGCCTTTGACACGAGGTTGTTCGGCCCGTGCACTGTTTGTCCAGTCTACCAGCCAGTGCATGAGCGCCATCACTGGGCTATCGGAACGGTAAATTAAACTGTTCACAACGTGCAGCCAAAGAGCCGTCAAGAAGGTCACTATTACGGATCAACAAGCTGGGGTATTCGTTAAAAAATGGACTCTTGTGAAAATCCCTTTGCCTTAATTCCGTCAATTGGTTTAATTTAATCCAACGTCAGTTCCTCTGTAAGCGGTAGAAACACATACCGTTGCCTGTCTCTTAAGCATTCGACAATGTTTGGAAACACGCGACTGTACAGAGGGCCAAAGGCTGGCCATGTTTCTGTGAGGAATTTGATGCGATATGCATCCACTAGCGCGTTCTTCCAATCTCCTCCATTAACATTTAACGTGATAACGGCAAGCAGTCCGTAGAAGGAAAAACGTTCCACCAGCGAGCTAAAGGAACGCACAAACCGTCTTCGCAAGCGAAGTATGTCGACAGCATGCGGCACTGAACGCAAACACTTCCTAGCGTCCGGTATTTGAATATCAAAAGCGGCCTCCATCAAACTCAAAAAGATTTGAACGAAAAGAAGGCATTCTCGTAGAAGCCCATTCTTGCAACATAACGGGGTTTCTTCAAAAGGATAAACTTTCTCGGTAGCGCGCTCGTATAAGCCCGCAAACGTGTAACCCTTTATCATCCACTCACATTCAAAAAAACTTTGAAGATGTGGCAAAGTCGCACCTAAGTGCAAATTCAGCGTCGTCCATTTGATATTGTTGGTCGTGAAAGGGTCCTTGGTTGATTTTCGGAAAAACCTCTCTGCAATTTCCAGAAATTTGGTTCCCCAGAAGTCGCGTGCGTAAAGGGTATTCCTCCAGTGAATCGGTAGGTGTAGGAAAGCGGCAATGCCTTTTCCTATTAAGCACTCATCTCTGTGTTCGATAAGACCGGCTATGTTCCTTGTTAGCAACTTGTAAAGAATGCTCTGTGCCACGCAAGACGAGCTTTGAGTCAAGGCAACTCTATTGACTGTGATTGCTTTGGTAAGGAAGGGGATAATGCTGGCGTTTTTCAACAAACGACAGTTGAAGTTTCGATGCAAGCCCACTATATGATCAGTGAGAACTGACCAATAGAACAGTGTTTCATGGTGGAATGGTACGGATAACCTTTGAGAGAATTTTAATGGCTCCAGACAAGCCTTATACTTAGAGAGTATATATGGCATGACTTGATCTAGGCGCTGATTACTTTCATGTTCGCGATCAGGGTAAATCACAAAGAGACCAATGCTGTTCATGCCGCCTGCACGCTCTAAACATAACCTCGTTGCCACCGTGTCTGCTTGTATCATGTGTGAAAGGAGAAACGCTCCGCTGTTCATCTGGTCTGAATTGCTGTTGGTGAGAAGATAAAGCTCAAATGTAGCACGAAGAAACTTCTCCACCTTTCCATCGTTTATAAGATGATCGAGAACAACTTTCTGTATCAAACGATGCACTCTGAACGAGTTGGAGCTCTTACTTCTCTCTTCCCAATTACATAAACTCGAATCAGAAACCCAGCTCACTAGTGAAAACTGCCGAAGCTCGCAAACTAAAGAATTCCATCGATTTTCCAGTGTAGATAAACTCCCATCAACAGGCCCCAGGCGAGCTTCTGCCCCACTGATGATCGCTTTCCCGCAATTGTCTTCTGAGAAGAGGGCTTTCTGTAGGTCAGCTGGGAACGCGGTTATCGCCTGCGCACAATGAAATAGTCGCAACGGAACAGAATCTGCATGTAGGAACGCTGACATGCGAAGGAGAGCTCGGGCTCCGGGGGAGATTTTTTCCATGCTGAACTTCACCGTCTTCTGTAGAGGAAGAGTGAAAGACTTCCGGAGGGGATGAAAATATGAACCGTGCCCTGTCGCATTGTCGTCCATCAGGATCTTAGCAGACTGGAACGAACACCCGGTAACTTTGATATAGGACGCGACTATCTCCAAAGCAAGCGGGAGACCACCAAGACAGCTATCTCCGGCCAACCAAAGGAGTGCTGCTCGTTCTGAGTCACAAGAGGAGGATAAAAAACTGCTCGTATTCGGGATCTCAACATTCTCACAGAGCTTTATGTTGGATTTCATGAGGTCTGGTTGGTTTGGTGTGATCATAAGACCACTATTGAATATCGTTGTGGATGAGGGTGTCCTACCGGCTGCTGTAATCAGTAACTCAGCTGAACTTTGGCGAGGAAGGCATGGAACGTGAATGCAGGCGATCATCTGTTTTCTGATGACATCAGGAATGATGCAGCTGCGTGACAGAAGTAGCACGTGCCAGCGATCCCGTCGTTTCGGCAAAAGCCATAGAAACGAACTTTGCATTGAAGGTGACGTAAAGACCTGCCACTGGTCAGCGTTGTCGATGATAACGAGACAATCCGTCAGCGTTTTGAAATTTTTGCTTAGCATCTTCAGAAGGTCAACAGCGTGATACCTCGTGGTCAAATCGGAGTGAAATCCAAGAGAACTCTGGACGGAAGAAAACAGAGATCTCGCGTTAAGCACCAAACGCTGCTCTTCCTAGAAGCCGTTACAACAGCACTTATTCAAACTATAGGAAGATGTTCAATATAAACTGTGTGCCATTTGGCACACAGTTTATATTGAACATCTTGCACAAGTATCTGACATATGAATACCTTGCTGGAAATTAATTGTAACGTTGTGGAAATAGACCGTTGGTCAACATTTGTTCACAAAGGAGAGGAAGGCAAATCATCCAAGCTAGACGAATCACGCAGATTGTAACATGTATACGCAGAAACAATATAAAATCTCGACAACTATAAGGAGAGGGATTTGCAGCCTTGTCGTTACAAGCCTCCCACACTGGTACCGGCTTCCCTTCGGTGAGTAGACCTTAAACTTCTGGGTCATCGGCATTAGTTCTTACTTCAAGTAGTTGCCCGATACGAGCATCAACTCATATGCATGCGAAGAAACCCCGCTCCGTATATTGTCAGCGCCATTAAAAATTTGGTAAGCATCATGTGTACACTGCCCTTCAAACTTTTAAAGATTGGTGTAGCCAAGACGAAACCTCACCGCCATATCTCGAATGCTTAACATCATCGTACTGTGATCGCATGCGTTCAACCAAATCACTCCTTGCTTGTAGCAGCCGTGGGCCGTCGCTTCCTTCGAAAATTCCCTTGCCAGTGTTGTTTTTCCCACCCCCGCCATGCCGGTCAGGACCTAACGAGAACAGTGAACAAAAGGTAACTTAGTCTGCTTAGAAAGCTAAGGTCACTATGTCTTGTGCCAGATTAGCCCAACAGGTAAGATGATAATTCAGGCGATATTGATTTTGTGGTTTCGTATTATCGAGTAAGATCATCTTCCCGTACCTGTACTATTCCCAAACTTGACTTTCCATATTGGTGAGCGGCGGTACGGCTTGAGCCGTAATTGCACCCAAATCCACTGGCGATGTCACGAAGAAGAAATTCGCGCCCGAAAATCGGAACGCTGCTCGTGGGTCCATCCATTTGTTTCAGTTTAATAAAACTCTCCCAGGGTTGGCTACCTATACACAGAGTAAAACACTGACCTGGATTTGCGTTGGACTGTTTGCAAACACAAAAATTAATTATGCAGCATGCAAAAACCTACCGACGTCTGGGTCTGATATTTGAAACTCCAATTTCGTTAGTTTTGACTTTCTGGTCGTGCCATGGCCAGAATATAGCAATGCTGCTACTCTTGGTCGAATTTTTTGCCAGTTTTTATACGTGCGTGCGTGCGTGCGTTTGCTAGTACCTAACGGGAGCTACGACTTTCAAGAGGTAACGTGGACAGCATGCAGAATCCCCGTGGCTATGACCTCTTGCAGATAGTCAATGACGTCGACCCACAGAGCAATTAAACAGATCATCTTTTCACGAACGATGACATCACTTCTACGGAGCCCGCTTTAAAAAATGGATATACGCACTTCGCCCTTCCAGTATTGGAGAAAATGGAAGTTCCATTCATTTCAACGTTCAGGGGGGGGGGGGGGGCACCACCATACCTGTAAGGACTTATCTGAGATTAAAATGCACATGTGTGCACGTCAATATTCCCCCTGCCGACTGCGCCGCCCCAGTTCGACTGTTACGCAGTCAGATTCTGCGCTGACGTGGATCATTGCGCTACTTGAAAATTCGATAAAGAGGTGGCCCCTAACGACCTATAGATACCACGTCGAAAATCCCCATGCTCATTTGTGCGGGGCCTTGTCAGTCGGTTGGAACTTGTGGATCAACTTCCTGTCCTGTGGATTTGTTTCTTCAACCGGCCAGCCGCGGAGCCGGTCCGGAATTTGGAACACGTCATTCACGCAGTGCTAGAGTCTGATGGCGAACTCGATGTCACGAGTTTTCCGCGATATCTGTACAGTGAAGGGTGCTTAGCATCAGCGTCAGCAGGAAAGAGAGAGTGCAAAGGTTAAGGTCACTCGAGATAACTTGCGAGAGCAGCATGCTTGCCTTCTAGCACCATGGCGACAAGAAGATAACACGTGGCCTCAGAACTTAATAATAACCCTTTATAACTTGCAATCCCATTGCAGGAGCAGGATTTGTTGACGAAGACAACTTGTCTTTCAATTACACACCCAAGAGTTTAAAAAAAATCGAACTTAGGCTGGTGATCAAAGGCATGCACTGGCCACTAGATTTTATATCAAAAGTAATTGAAATCGAAATGAGGTAGTCGGAATCTTTCTCCCGAAGTCTTGTCCGTGGTTGATGCGGTTTATGTGTGCTGAACATGACTGCGCACGCCCAAGCTAGGCCTATCAGAGTTGATCATGACTCATGAATGAAAGAAAACATATGCCGAAGGAGTGAAGACTTGTCCAGCGTGCCGCAGCATTCAGCCGTTCTGAGGCCATCTTCAGCCCCCGCCTTCGGGAAGATCCATTAAGAACGGCTAAAGGAAGTACTAAATCATTCTCATTACGTATCCGCAGACAGGTAGTGAAACTTGAGCGCGCTGTTCTCTTCCTTGCTGGCAATGACTTGGCTGTTCGCGACGGTATGCCATGGCCATTGCCCGGGGTCCGCTTCACGTGGTTTGCCGTCCTTGCGCTGCTGCGATTGCAAGCAAATGTTTTTGCTCTGCCGAGAGAGGAGTTTTATCGTTTTGGCTCTGGGATCAACAACCGACTGATAGAGCAGAACTATGATGACTTCGTGAAAGTGCCTCTCAACATCCACTTTCCTTTCTTTGACGAAGAGCACACCGTTCTTTTCGAAAGACGATTGTCTGCACCCAACGTCGTTGTGCTTATTCTCATTCTGTACCAATCATTAGTGTTGCAGCAGTGAATAGTTTTCCATCAAATCAAATTGTAGACCTCGCCTCGTGCACCAGCTGGTTGGTCCTGAGGTAGGAAACTCGTCATTTTCGCTGCACCCCCAACTCACTAGCAATTACTGTTTGCGTTTGCTGAGTGTTAATATTCTCAACATAATTATGCAAATAATATGTTGCCCAGAGATGTGTTCGATGATCTACTTCTGCTGCTGTGGTTTCTTCAGAAAGTGGCATGTCTCCGTGAGGAACATCTAGATGTACCTCGTGTGTAGCTGGCTTGGTACTTGAACTCTTTGCGCATAGAAAAAAAAATAGGAGAAAACAGGCAATGAGCAAGTTCCTTCATGAACAGAATGGGTTAGTAAGCACTTTGGATCTATGTGCACTTGTAGACACACAGTTGAATAATCTTAAGGCTTTCGAACACTGCTGCACAGGCCAATAGATCAGTTAAACTCACAAGCACAGTATAAAACGGGCTTGCTGCACGCGCATGAGCCTGTGTTCTCTCCAAGTGGTATGTGGCCCCGTCAAGCCGTGAAAGGCAACATGTTCTGCACCCCCACCTCCCCTCTGTCAACCTATTCGAAGCCAACCCAGTCAGACTCTCAGCTGACCGTAGTCCTCTTGACAGGATACTAATTACATGAGTGTGTGATGGGGTGTCTCCACTGGCAATCCCATCTCAAGTCCTCAACAGACTACACATTGCATGCTTGAGCTTTCTTGTCAACCCGAGAATAACGACTATGACAACTTCTTGGCAGCCTATTTTATCTACACTCTCGCCTAGTTCCTCACCAATAACAAGGAATGCGCAGATATAATGTGGTCATGCAGAGGGCATTATGCGTATATACTATATGAAACGGGATTATTATATGATATGGCAAAAAGAGATATTCGATGGAATCTTTTGACCAGATTTCTACGCCGTTCTATGATAAGATTACAGTCGCTGTTGTCGGAAAGGAAAAGCTCACGTGTCGCTCAAAGAAGTCTCTTCACTTCTTCTTGATCAGATAGAATAGAACCGCTTTTTGTACCAGACGATGAATGGAGGAAACCTTATCATTACGGCTTAGCTTCTCATCGCGACCGGCAGGCGTGTACCCTTCACACACCCTCTTGACCAATGAAAATTGCTGTAGTTAACAGACAATACTATATTCCATCATGTATTTCCAATAAATTGAGTCTGTGTTTTATGGATTGACAATCTCGTTTGGCTTTTTTTTCCGATATGTTCTGTGAAAGCAATGTGTCCTTACTGCTCGAGCGCACAAACACAGCCTCGAGGGAAAACAGTCAGGGGCAAGATAGCTGAAATGTGCAAAAGATCCTGAGCTGCGAATGACAATTTGGCCATATAGCACTTTAACGTTTTTCGCAAGCAAAGGAGAACAATCTCTACAGAAGAATATTACTATGTGGGTTGCTTTGCTGGTCTACCATTCTCTGCCCTTCTGTCTCGATTAGGTCCCGAAACAGAATGGGATTAGTCTTGTACCAGTGTTGTAGGTTTTCGCTCTCTCCTTCAGGTATTCTAAACACTAGCAGTGATCAACTGGTGAAAATGGGCCAATTGCTTCTGTTGTAATCTGCATTCGCTTCCTGTCTTTTTGCGTGTGAGGTGTGCTCTGTTGCCGACACCTTTCTTTACGAATTGACACACACTCATTGTGTATGTATGGCTCACCTTTAACCCTATCCAGGCCAGGCTTTTTTTGAGCTCCAAAGGCCAGGGGGGCACATTGTGCCCCC
>JAOWAW010142963.1:0-21450 GCA_028565695.1 Nicola tetela | reverse complement strand
CCCCCCTCCCCCACCTCCCCTTGCCACTCTTTCTCTTTGTCACAGACAAGCACCTTATAGTGACTATTTCAGTTGTTATGCGATAGCTCCAAGTTTCTATTTGCCCATTTGGTTCATGTATATGTTTTTCTGTGTTGTATCTTGTTTCATGTTAATTTGCCCACATGATATGTCCCACCACATTTATGTTTTTTTTCTGTGTGTTTCAGTGGATTTTTTCCAGGTTTAGGTCTTCACTGTTTTGTGGTTGCATGCCCTGTAGGTCGTTGAGGTGAAATCAGCTCCTGGAAAGAGCACAAAGATATCTGCCAAAATGGAGAAGAAGCCGTCAAAAAGCATTGTAGACCCATTGTCAGGTCTTCTTGGTGGAGGTGATGATCCTTTAAGTGCTGGCTTGGATCCGTTGTCTATGGCCGCAGCAAGCAGTCATATGGAGCAGGTTGGTCCAATGAAGGGTGGGGTAATGATTTGATAGGGTTTAATTTCAATCGAGCCTATAATTATGTATGTAGGCCTAGTAGACCTGTGGTGGTAGATCTACTGCTACAGTGCGTAAATCTACATTTGACGTAGGTCTACAGCATGCTAGAGCCAGTACAGACTGCACGAGGAAGTCATTGTCAGCCAAGTCAGCTGCTCCCAGTTGATGTTGCCAAATAGCATAGCCAGCTATGCCTCTAGTATTGGTGCATCATTTGACGGTAGTGCTGTGCATGATGTATTGGCACACTATGGTTGCAACATACATTTGTATGAGATGTTTCAATTTTAATGTTGCAATTGCAATACCAGTGCAGGTTGGGTACCTTTGGGCTCTGTGATGTTGGACCTAATACCTGATATCCAACCAATCATGGACCTGACCCAGCACTAGCTTAATTTTGGGCAAATGTCAATAGTATATTTTACTACATTTGTGATTGCTTGCAAAGCTGGGCAAAACCAAAATAAAAAGTCTTTTTTTTGGACTGGTTGGCACTTGGTTGATATTTGTGTCAACAGCCATGTTAGAAAATAAGGATAATTTCAGCAGTCGTGGCTTCTCAAGTCTACATCGGTGATGCTTGAATATTTCATTTGTAGTTAATTGAAATGAAGCCTTGGAACAGCTTTGCCAGCAGATAACTGCCTTAAGAATGACCACATTTCTCGGACGTTTTTAATGGCCAAGGTTATATTGAGCATGATGCAACTGTTTTGTTTACGGTTACGAGCACCCATGTGGAACAATTTGACATGGAAATCTGTTGAAGAAAACTTAGCAATTTGCACAAAAAAATCTCCTTAGCAGCATTTGGGCATGTCCTGTTAAGTTTGAAATGCAGTAGCTGTGGTCTTCACATGTGTAGTCGCTGTCAATCACCACCTTGTCAAGGCTCTTGTTGGTACAATTTATTTGTTACATGACGTGCTTGCTGATCTGTAAGCATCTATCAGTGGAAACTAAAGTTAGAATTTGGGAAAGTTGTTTGTCTGTCAGCATTCTGCTATGTCTATGTTATTGTGAATTACACATGTACTTGTTTAATTAACACACTTTGAATTTGTTTGTACTTAAGCCTTCTTGCTGAGAGGTGTCCATTAAAGATAGTCTTGATGAGTTGGTATGAAAAATAGAAAAGAATTCAGAAAAGTAGGAAAGTGCTTAGTGTGTGAATAACTGCCAAACTCACACCTTGCTTTCTCTCTATAGGACAGTATTGTAGATGCCGATGAGCTCGATGCCTCAACGTTTGAGCCATGGGTGGCTAAGAAGGCAGGCATTTTGAGCAAGTACACAACTTCAGAGAAGCTTTCTATTACAACGGTGAGTTTTGCCAAATGAAAAGACTGATGTTGAAATTAGAATATTACCTCTGCCTGAGGGTGGGGAATGATGAATTTTGTTCCAAAACATGTCTTCTCACTCTGTAGATTTCCAGTCAAAGACTGACAGCTAGCAGAATTGGGTAATCTGTGCATGTTGTTGCTATTGTATGATTATCATGACAATTTCGTTTAGTTGTGGGCATTTTCTTCGTGCTTCTCTTTGTTTGATCTTTAATGCATGGAATCATTCTGAGAAAGTTCTCTTTATTTGTACAGTGGTCAAAATAATGGCATTAAGCACTAGCCATGAATAGATTTTAATGTTGATGATCACAGATGGCCTGTGTAAATATGTCAAACTAGAATTTAACTTTAAACTAGGTCATGCCCCCCCCCCCCCCTCCCCCTCTCTCCAGACTAAAACCCTGGCTTTTCTACTTTTTCCTCCGAAAAGGTCTGCATACCTGTATATTGGCCCTGTAGGTTCAGTTTTTCTGAAACTCATGTTAGATCACACAGCATCAATGCTTCACAACTACATGAACAGAAATCTTAAATAATGTTTTCTCAAAACCATGGCTCACTAACTTCTATGAGCAATACCTTTACTTTATATTATGGGGTAACCTCAAACTTAGCGCAGTGCGGGCGAAATAGCTTCCCTTGAGAACAGTGCAGGTAGAATCCCGTTGATTCTAATGTGGTATAATTTGAACATTCTGCTTAATTCGGACTTTTTCCATGTACAGACTTCTGACCGATCATTCCCAGTCGAATTTTGAACACTAATTTGAACTCTTCGCACCAGGCGATACGGTTAAATTGAACTGCTATAGCTCATATGGTATGATCCTTACTGTGTGCACTGTGCAGTACCGTTTTGCAACACTGTTGTGTTGGTCTACACCCGTACTCAAAGGGCGGCATGACCAATACACCGTCGTGTCATGTAGTCTACCGGTCATGTCTAAGAGATATGACAGGTAACTTTTGCAACACGACTGTAGGTCTACATGTGTACTCAAAAGCAATATGATTGGTACAATGTTGTTTAATTTGATGTGCATATCAACATAGGGGCCTCACTTTTCAATCCATCCCCATTTGGATAATATGAACATCTGGATAATTAGAACTTTTAGCTTGGTAACTTGGGGTTCGAATTAACAGGATTCCACTGTACTAGGATTTTCCCTGGAAATGTTACTATGAATATTTTTCAATGTTTGTCAATCAAACTATAAGAAGTATACAAAAATACAGGCAACCAAATTGGAAAAAGTACAACACTTGGAACCAAGCCCACCAAATTTACAGGTGTGGCTTTGCCTCTCTTTCAAATGGATGTTTTTTTTTTCAAAACCAAGTACATAGATAGCTTTAAACACTTTCAAGGTAGAAATTATCAAGAGCCACCCTCAATGGCTTACCTGCTGATTTTCTCTTTGCAGAGTTTCTTGTCTGCATCAGACCGCGAGAAAGGTTAGTTCATAATCATTGATCTTAATGAGTCACCATAGCCACCATATATTGATTTTCTATGTGTTGCCATAGGTGATCAGGGTCAATTTTTTTTAAATGGATTAAAGTATTATTGTTATTCTCTTTCCTCCTGCCCTATTCTGCTGCCCCCAAACACCAGTTGATACTTTTGAACACTTCTGTATGTTTGTGTTCCGTTGTATGTAGTTGTTGTCAAGGTTCAGGCTCAGGCAACTGTCACAGACAAAGTGAAGCATCGTTTGGAGCAGCTGGATGACTTTGAGGAAGTGAGTGGGATGTGCTTCCTCTTTCAATGATGGGGTTTTGCTGAACATTTCTGGTGGATCATTTCATGTGTATTGTACAGGGGTCGATGAAGGAGATGATGGATCTTAGTCAGCAGGAGTATGTGAAGCGCATTGATGAACTACATCAGGTCAGACAGAATGCTGTGTGCTTTAAGTGTTTTCTCAGTATAGGACCGCTGAAGGTAACTGTGAGTTTGTTTGATGCACCATTATAAGGTTAGAACTTTGATGTGGTAAGCTTAGCATTTAGAGGTCATTTTGTATTTGTGGTGTTACAGGCAATGTCTGATGCATGGGACCAAGACCATCGTGTGAAGACTCTTAAGATTGCCATCCAAGTAAGAGCAAGCGACACTGTCTCCTGCACAGACACTCTGTGCTGTAGACCAGCTGTGCATTGTCTATGCTGATCGCATAATTATAATCAAAGCCTTTGAGGTCACAGTAGCTTGTCAGGCTCATCTCTAGGCAGGCACCCGCAAGAGTTACTCACCCGTCTCTTTCACCAATTGACTCACAGATTGCATGCTAGTTAAAATTGCTGCCTAGATACCAGTGCAAGATAGCTGTACGTCTGTTGTTTTTGTTTAACATAGAAGTATGTTGTGTTTTCTTCAGTGTTCAAAGTTGCTTGGTGATACGAGCGTTATCAAGTTCTACCCAAGCAAGTTTGTTCTCATTACAGACATCCTTGACACATTTGGTAAGATTTAGTCAACACTTGGTGGCACTCAAACTTTTCTTATGTGCAATGTTACTGCAGCCTTTTCTCTTGCACAGGCTTGTCTCACTGCTTTTGTGTAAAGTACTTGCTGTTGTGAAGACATCTTGATTCACAAATGTGCACGCACACACATGCTGTCTTTGATTTTCTCCCTTCATCTCCCTGCACAGAGACTATGAAGAATACAGAAATAATTTGACCATGCAAACAAATATGCAATAAGACTCTAGAGGCTTCAAAGTAAACAATGGGTATGTGTGTTGCAGGAAAGTTGGTGTATGACCGTATCTGGCGTAAGGCGACAGTGGTCAATCCTGGCAGCACAACACCAACCATGTTACCTGGTAAGCAAAGAGAATGAAATCCAGTCGAAAGTGTTATTTGCACTTCTCTTTCCTGTTGCCAGTGGTGTGTTGCACTGAATCTTGAAATGAGGCCTTTTCTTTATGCACTAGTGGAGAAGGTCATAATTTATTCTGTGGCATGTGGCACACCACATGTACCTGAAAGGATGTTTTTCAAAAAAGTGATTGGCAGATTGGAATGTGAACCAGTATCCTCAATGTTCTTGGCTGGCATTGGTGAATTTGTCCGACATGCACTTTGATCAAATAGTACTTTTCCTGCCTCAGTGACATATATATATCATACTTCTGGTTTTGTGTACACAAATTCAATCAGCACAAGTACCATATTTTTGGAAATTAGTGCTGAACGAAAAATAGCGCCTGACTGAATTTAGTGCCACACTTTTCTGCTCTAGAATGACCTGAGGCGCCATACTGTTTTTTAGCGCTGTCGCATGTATCAACATACAAATATAAAGTGCACATTCACATGCACTGTTTCTAGGTGTATTGCTCTCTGTGTGCTGTTTATCTGTCTAAACTGGTTACCAGTATTCGTGCTCTTCATGTCAATTGTGCTGTTGCATTACTAATGTGCTAATAAAACTGCTTTATTGCATGTAATATCGCATTCCTTGACTTTTCACTGTAAAAAGTTGTGAACAACACAACTACCAGGTATTGGTTTACACTTTTCCACGTACCAGAAGTTGAGTTTGTAAAATACAGTTCCTCATTTCTCATTATCCCACATGGTGACATGCATTGATCTGTAAGACTAACTGCCTCTCTGAAATTAGCACCTAACTTAAATAAGAACCTCATTTCTGAAGGTGAGAAAACACCAAGTGCCTCAGCCTTTATTGTCGATAATACAGTATGTTTGTGTGCTTGTGCAGGAGGTTCCTACTGATTGTAAACAGCTACTTCTGATGAAGAGTCTGTTTGCTGCTTGTCAAATTGGGGCTTTTGTTTGTTTGCAGAGAAATTCACTCCAGAGCAAGTCCCTGACTCAGCAAAGGAAACCTGTCGCAACTGGTTCTTCAAGATTGCTTCCATCCGCGAGCTGGTTCCACGATTGTATCCAACCAATCTGATTTGTAGCATGTGCTGATCAGAGTGTAGAATGCAATAGTTTGCAGAGGTTTCTCATGTTTTGCGAAGTGTTCTTATGTCTTTTGGATAGGAAGTTCCTGTTAACTGTACAGTTGAACCTGGGAATTACAGACACCAAAGGGACTGAGGCTGAGTGTCCTTAATTTACAGGTGTCCTTAATTCCCAATTGCACTCACTTCTATGCAATATACACCTCAGTTTGATAGGTATGGTGTAGGGAAACAATATATGAGCTTCCTTTCTGCTATACATGTATTATGCTTTAAAAAAGTCATCTTGTCAACTATCAGAATGTGTTAGCAGAAAGCAAACAAAATGAGATGTTTTTTTTCTGGATTACTCAGCTAGATTGAGCGACGCTTTTGTGCGAAGCTTTGCTACAAGTTTTGTGTCATGGCACATGTAGTCAAGATCAATGACACTGTACATACACATGCTTTCATGTATGTGCGCACCAGCCGGCGCCATGTGTATGCGGGTATGACTAAAACTCCGGAAGCGAAAATCCAAACCACATGCCTGTACTGTCCGTATTTGCCGGGTTCAAATCCACATAAAATGATACCTTAGGCACTCTGGATGTGTCCGCACTTCGTAATTCACAGATGGCTGTATTTCTAAGTGTCCACATTTCTAAAGTGTCCGTGTGTATCAAAACCACACATAAAATCAAAGGAACTGTAACAAGCTGTCCTTATTTTAGAGGTGTCTGTTTTTCTTAGGTGTCCTCAAGGACAGGCTTGACTGTATACATTGTGACTTTCTTAACTGATGCAATCAGCTATGTGGAGACTGCTATTCTCAAGTGCTACAACTTTTTAACAACAGGGTAAGATTATGGCCTTATGGGAAGGAAAAAAGAAACTAACTGGAGAGCAAGAGAGTAAAGAAATACTCTCAGGTTGAATAAACTCTTTGTGACATCAGTTGAATCTTCCTATATCTTCCAGTTGTTTTTCTCTTGAACAGAGAATTTGATCAGGCGCTGCACCGTCTGACATCAATGATCAGAGGCATGGGTAACCCATTGGTGGCAGCATATGCAAGATGTTACATTGCTCGGGTGAGGCTTGCTGGACGCTCTTTAGCCTATGGCTGATCATGCAGATGTTGTATACCTGCACACACACCAGTTCTCACTGCCACTCTTTGCCCATGTTCTGTTAGCCTCCACAACACAACAGTGTTTTGTTGTTCTTGGAAGTCTGCCACGGCTTCTGTTAATTTTGACATGATGCTGTTGTTTATAAAAAGATAAAGTAGCAAACCTTTGTTAGACAGTTGTTTTATTTCTTCATGCTGTGCAAACACTGTCTAACATTCATCTTGGTATGTCATACTACAGGAAAACACAGTGTGTACAGATGTTTCCTATTCCATTAGTAACAAAGTGTGTGAACATTGCCATTACAGTTGACACAACTTTGTTTACTTGCTTCAGGTCGGTGCTTTGGTTGCACCTCATGTCCGAAGCCATCTTCTTCCAAACCTTTTTGACTTCTTTGATGCATACAAGCAGGTAATGCAGTTTCTATTTTTCTGTGGCAGGGATTTGTGTGTGTGTGTGTGTGTGTGTGTGTGTGTGTGTGTGTGTGTGTGTGTGTGTGTGTGTGTAACTCTGGTTTATTGTTGTATTTTTTGTATTACACCAGCTCCCATGAAAGGCTTTACATGATACATAGTATTCTAATATTATGTATTTGATCACTGCCACCCAGCAGAGGGCCAACTTGGTAGTAATCTCCTTCAAGTATGCAGCTGTATCACGAGTGTCATGATGATTTCAGAATGATGTAATTGTGTCCAAGTGTTTGCTGTCTGTTCAATATATAACTATCACTCTGTTTACACTGCTACTGTTTCTTACAGCTGGGCAGTACCAGCATCAACAATGTTCTAGCAATGCAACGTGTCGGTAAGTCCCAGGATTATCCATCAAGTAATTGAACAATGCTTTTACATTGTTGAGCTTTTGTTGGCGTTTCTAGTTTGCTGCTTGTTGAGAGATTGATCATGTTTGTGCAGAGTTTGCTGATTACCTTCAGTTGTATGTGCCAGCCATTGATTGGATGTTGCAATGTGTGGCCAATCGTGCATCACAGGTGAGGTTTGCACTGCGTACCCTTGCAAAGTCTAAATCAAAGTCTTGGAATGTGTTTTTAGCACTGCCCACTTTTTCTAATCGTTGTTTTTTATTCTTTTCGTGTGCTAACAATTAACAATGATAACAACAGAGAGGGGACACCACTCGAAGCCATACATAGAATGAGTTCTGCATTTTTTCGGGAAGCTTACAGCCTAGCTGATATTCATATTCACTGTCTGGGGGGAGGGGGTAGTGTTTCTGAAACAAATGGCATGCTATGTTGTTGATAGTATAAACATCAACTCTCCTTACTGTCAGTGAATGACAGATGTCTGCTCACTTTGCCGTTTGTCTAATGAAGGGTTGTGTGACTGATTTCTGACATTTGCAGTTGTTTAGAAGAAAAAGAGCTTTTGTTGTTTTTCTATGTTCCTTTCAGTCTGTTTTGGAAACTGTGCTGGAAAAGAGTCAGAAGCAGTGTAACAGGTAAACTTCCTCAACCAAGCATCTTCTGTCTCTTTCCACTGCCGCTGTCTTTGTATCACTTACCCTCCTCCAGCATCATCCTTCCTCATTTCCAATCTGTCTCTCTAAAATTGCTTTTCTTCATGACTTGCTCTTGTTTCTTCTGTGATTCTCTCTTCTGTGTATTCATGCTTTTTTTTTGCTTTCAACCTCTTTGTTAGCATGTTTGCCAGTTGATTGAGTAATTTAGAAATTTTTGGTTGGTTCTTTTTTTTTTGTTTGGTCAAATGCCTCCCACTGTTGCCCTTACTCCTCTCCCTGCTTTTTCTCTTTGCCATTACTTATCTTCAGTCTAACTTTTTCTCTTTGCCATTACTTATCTTCGGTCTAACTTTTTCTCTTTGCCATTACTTATCTTTGGTCTAACTTTTTCTCTTTGCCACTACTTACCTTCAGTCTAACTTTTTCTTGTCACAGTGCTCTTGTTCTGCACTCAGTACTGACAGCATTTGATCCATCATTCATAGCATCTCGGTAAGCTCTCTCTGTACGTCTCTCTGTCTCTCTCTCCCTCTCTCTATTTCTGTCTGTCTGTCTGTCTGTCTGTCTGTCTGTCTGTCTCTCTCTCTCTCTCTCTCTCTCTCTCCATAAGACACAAAGCAGGTGTAATCTAATCTCTTCAATGTCCTTTCCAACTGTGGAACATACAGTGGAACCTCACCTTGCAACCACCTTGATACTGAAACCACCTAAATTTTACAACCGCTTTCTCTCAGTTCCAATATTATCCCATACTTTTAAACAGAAAAAGTTTAATATTAAAAGCACATTGGTATTCTGTATTAAGAGAGAGATTCAAGACGACCTATTTTGGTCCCATCAGGCCAAACAAATCTTTGCTATTAAGACCAACATGCATCTAGCAGCACTAATTCTGACATTTTGCAACACTGGCCACGATCGACAGTGAATGTAATACACTGTCTCATTGTTTTGTACTGTGGCAAGAGAAAGCCTAAGGACAGGGCCAGTTCAATACACACAATACACAGATTGTGGTTTTGCACCTTGGCATGCAAGTGAAGGCCTTGGAACTGGGCTTGTGTGCACGAGGTATATTGATCATCCCAGGAAGGGAAGTTTCAATTTTAAATCCACCCCAATATTAAGACCATTTTGACCAGTCCCATGGGTGGTCCTGTACAGGGGTTCCACTGTATTGTATTGTCTGCCTGATAATGAAACATATTCATCTGTGTTTGTGTGTGCTTGTCTGTCTAATAATAGAAGCTTTCCCACCTCTCTTCCCCTATTAATTGGTACATTCACATAGGGTCATTGAAATTTTCATATGCAATATCTAATTGTTCTCACAACTGCATTTTTGACCACTCTGTTGAATCGTGACATAGTAATTCCTGTTTTCTATTGTTCTTTCCGTCTCTCCCTCTCTCTCTCTCAACAATGCAGTGCAGGAAAGTTTGTGGAAATGATCAAAGATTGTGATGACACTGGCTATTCTCGGGTAAGCACTGTGCTTGTTATGGTCATTTGGGTCACAGTTTTGTACTGGTGAAAGGCTTGCTGTTCTGTGGGTTTGTTTCCTTCTGTGTGTTTGTGCTTGTCTGTCTGTCTCCTCTCTCTCTCTTTCTCTCTCTCTCTCTCTCTCTCTCTCTCTCTCTCTCTCTCTCTCTCTCTCTCTCTCTCTCTCACCCCCTCTATCTATCTATCTCCCCAATAACCATTGAATTTTATGCTTGTGTGTGAATTCTTCACGCTTGCAGCACTCTTTGTACCGAACCTTGGGCATGAACATTGTTCTTAGCAACCCAGCACAGGAAGATCGACTGTCTGTATTAAACGAGGTATGACCTTTTCACCCTGCAGCAGCTTTGGATTGAGTTTACTATTCTTGAATGTTACTAGTAGATCTCTGAACTTCTTTCTTCTTCTACGGAATCTTTTTCTGGTTTAAACTTTCTCTTATTCACTTTCACATCTAGACCTTTTACATGTTTCCTCTGCTGCTTGTTTTTGTCTTTGTGCTCTCTCTCTCCCTCTCTCTCTCTCCCTCTCTCTCTCCCCCTCTCTTTCTCTCCCTCTCTCTCTCTCTCTCCCTTACTTAAGGTTATTTAGATCATATCTAAATAGCTTGCTCTCTCAACTATCTGTTTTGCCTTTCAATGCTAGGTTTGGAAACTTGTTACCAAGCTCAAAGATCCATCAGTAGGTGTTTCTCCACCCTCTCCTTCATTTTTTTGTCTTCATTTCTGCTCTGTTCTTTGCAAGTCTCCACTTTTGTCCTTCTTGTTTGTAAGTTTGTGGATAAATGGATCTTAATGTTGTTGTCATGTCTGGCCTGTGTTCTTGTATTGGGTGCTGAGTTTTTGATTCTGATCTTTGGTTCTCACTACTATTTATTTGATTGGTCATTATTCTATCTAATAGGAGTACATTGGCTGTGCTGAAGTTTGGATTGAGTATCCATGCAAGCATTTTGGGGTAAGCTGGGCAGAGAGGCTTCTTTTTTTGCTCTTTTGTGTTTCTTATTCCTGTTTGATGCTGTGTACGAATGTTTAGCAAACAAGTAGTTGTGTTTTTGTCTCTGTAAGGATTTCCTCTAGCTGTATGAGGTTCTAGCCACCAACTTGATAGCTGATGTACTAATTGTGGTGATCTGAATGTGACCTCTGGTGAATGGTTGGTTTTAATTTGTTAAATTTTGTCTCCAGGAGGAATTTATTCAAGGTGGCACTATTCCATCATGCTTTTCTTGTTGCAGATTAATATGGGATCTTTCTTTGTTTGAATCTGGAGATTTCTGGGTTGTAAGGAAAGAGGAAATTTTACTCTTTTGTGACATAGCTGCAAGTTGACTTGTTTTTGATGTTCCCTTGCCTGTTATTTAGAAACGAGAAGTGAGCACGTTTTTGGGTGACATCATTCGTCACATGACACCTGACCGAGCATTTGAAGAACACTATGCACAGGTTAGTGAGTTAAGTGACTGTTGTCAGGGAGATGAGTCAATTTCATATTAGGAGATTATGGTTGTGCTTTTATGGTTGGACTACTTTGTAATGTGCTGCACTAGTACACGCACACACGCAGGTGCATGCGCACTTGTGCACACTATCTTGTTGAGTGGTAGTTGAGACTTGATGCAAAGAAGGCAATGAACTGTAGAGAGATTATAGTCTTTTAACATCATCGCATACAGACTGATACTGGCATTGACTATCCTGGAGTGGTGTGTGGATGACTGGCTTTTTGGAAGGATAGGGGTGCTGGTTAATAACACAGATGTGCTACCAGAGCTGATTCAGAGGAGACTGTGACTGGCATTGGGTGGTTAGCAAAAGAGAGCAAGTATGATCCTGCAGCGCTCACCTGGGTCAAGGGGGACCGTGAGTCACATTCGGAAGGTTAGCCCGATAGCCTGTGAGAGGAGTAACCAGTTGTGTGCCAGCCCTCATTATTTATTGCTTCAATTGTGTTCAGCGCAATGAAGAAGAAGGAAGGTAGTGAGTGATCAGACAAAAAGTGATGTGATAGTGAGAGAACAAGAGCAAAGTGTCAACCACACTGACCAGAACTCTGGGTTTCTGCTTTGAGTTCCGCACATCTGCAGCACATTGAAAAATGGCACCAGCCCACAGGAATGACATACGGTTGCTATTATTTTAACTTATGTCCGCTTACAACTAACTGTATATGTCACTGATTCACTATTGATACATCTGCACTTGGCTTTGACAGTGGGCTTGTGTGTATGTTTGCAATTCTCACAGAGAGCAGCTCTGCTTATTTTTCCTGATGTTTAGCCCTTGCTTACTCTTGTCTTTGTGCTTGTGTTCTCTCAGCTCCAGTCAGTAATGGCCAAAGTCATGGCTCACATGCATGACTTCAGCGTTGTCTTTTCCATGGTGAGTATTGTGCATGTCAACACACACCTAAGCAGAGTGTCTGCCATCCATTCTGCCTCTTCATGCTATTTTATGCTATTTTGTTCACACTGTGAGGCCCATGCTTGCAGACCATTATTCCAGCTCATTTGACATACCATAAACAGATATCTCTTGTGTGAAGTGTATTCTAAAATCAATCTCTTTGAGTAAGTAATCAAAATCTGTCAGGGGTAAATACCCTTTACAGGTGAACTCTAATTTTTCTTCATTTTCAACACCAAGTGATGTCTCTCGGGTCATGACCAGCAAATCAGAATTGAATGCATGGACAGGAGACAATAATAAAGATTGGAAATTCACAACTTCTCATGCTGACAATTGGATACCAAATAGTGATGAGCTAGGAAGGATCAAGGAAGATGATGAACAACTAATGCAGTTGGAGATATTTGTCTTTGCAGGATAAGTTTCTTCCATTTATTGACCTGTTCCAACGAGAGTCCATCAAAGTCGAGGTGTGCCGAGTGGTTGTTGAGACATTTGTCAGGTGAGCGGTGATGTTTAATTCAACTGTTGAAAAGGATGAGTATCAAGCAGGCTTTTGTGGTTGGTTGTGTGTGCCAATTGTCTCTCTGATTTCCAGGTATGTATTTTAGTTGAATTTCTTTGGTACTATGTTTCTGGATAGTTTCATTACTGCATGTGCTACTCACTTTTCTCGTCTTCTGGTAGATGAACTTTCACTTATTAACTTTTATCAATCAGATTGTATGTTTTCCTGTTTCTGTGCTGAATGCTTATCGTATACAGCATACTACTGTGTATATTACCTGGATGGAGTATGATATTTACGATGTATCTTTGTCTTGCCGTCTATCTTTCTCGTTCTCTCTCCTTGTATACTTGGCTTCGTGTTTTTACCTTTCTTCTTTCTCTTCTTTTTGTACATCATTAGTTGCTTTTTCTTGTTGTGTGTGTAACTCATGCTCCAAAAGCCTTTCCTGTCAGCTCTATCTATTCTGCCCAAGTTATCATTCACAGGTGTTTATCCGTTTTGGCTATCTTGAGGTTACAGTGTGTGGGGACATGAACAGCCATCAACCACAATCTCCTTTGTTTTACATATTCTTATTTTACATTTTGTATGTTTGTGGTTATTCAGATATCAAAGTGAGGTGACAACGGACCCTGTCATTATCAACGGTATGATGTATGTGTGCAAGGTGCTTCACGACTCCATCAAGTAAGCTCATCTCAACTAACCCTTTCTTCTTCTTCTTCTTCTTCTTCTTCTTCTTCTTCTTCTTCTTCTTCTTCTTTTCCCTTTTGAGACTTTTTCCTTTCTTCTTTTTTTGCACTGGTCTTTACCCGTTGTTATTTTTGTATCTGCATTTCTTTAATTAATTCCTTTTCTGTAGTCAAGAAAAGTTCTTACTTCAGTTGCATTTCTTCCTTAAAGCATGCTCCCTTGATACTCATTACAATGAAATTATGGAGCTTCACTTTCTTCACGAAAAAAAGCAAAACCCAGAAAGAATTCTTGAAAGATATCGGTTTTACATGCTTCTCTTGTCTATCTGTTCTCTTCTTGATGGTTTTGTGTTTTCAGCTATATTTTTACCACAGTGCGTGATTTAAAAATATGTTCTGTTTGCTGCACAACAGTGCACTGAGTTTGCGTGATGAGGAGCGCCAGATCTCAAACCTGCTCATCGGGTTTCTCCGAAAAGTAATGTTTGTTAATGTCATGTTCTGCTACTACTTTCCTGTCTGTTGTGAATCATGACTACCATTGTGAAATGTTTGTTTTTCTGTTTTAATTTTTCTTTCTGTGTGGGTGTTCATCCGTTCATGTTCTTTTTATCGATTGGAAATATCCTCTCCTTATTCTTCTTTATCAAGTTTATTTTAGCAGTCTGCTCGGTTCAATTTAGCAAGCCTGAGAGCCAAGTTTTTTTGTGAGCACAGATTAGTAGTATTAAGACTGGGAAATTACCCGTCACCAAGAAGTTATAATGTACTATTAGTGATAATGTACTCATTATAATGTTGTGTTACTCACGCTCAGAGATATTTTACACTATATCATAATGTATTTTCACTATTGGACCCCAAGTAGAATGCAAGTGCATGAGTTATTTATATTTCTGCTATGTGGTAGTTATACCACACCAAAGAACTACTGGGTCACTCTTCATCATTTTGTGTAACCATAGCTATAATTTCAGGACTTAAAATGCTGATGCTAAGGCTATCGTTTATGGTTAGTGTGAACGCTCACCAGTTAACATGACCCTAGTGTAGTTACGCCATTGCTAATGATGCATAATTGTGTTTTTTTTTTCTGTGTGTGTGCCATTTTGATTTAGTTGTGTTATTTGGCTATCACTGCGCTTCAAACTAACTTGCTAACTGTTTGCATGCACTGTTGTGTACATGGCAGGTCAGTCATGGTCATGACCTTGAGGCTCATCTCAACTTCTTGGTGGAGGCTCGATCAATCTTCTCCAACCTACAAGCAGTTGTCATTCATCTTGTTCAGGTGTGTAGGTGAAGTAGAATTGGGAAGGCAGCCTTGCATAGATAAACATGTGCGGGTGCATCATCTTCTGTGAGCACGTATGTGCATGCTTGGCTGTGCTGATCATCAACATGGTTTTGATAATTGTTTTACTTGGTACTTTGTTGGAATTTTTTTATTGCTGGTGATGGGACTTGATTGATTTATTTCTGGTGTGTACATTAGGCTGTCAACAGTCTGGCTATGCAGACTCATGCTACAGTCAAGGGTAACCATACACGCAAGACTGCGGCATTTGTGCGGGTAAACTGCAAAGCTGGTTGTCCTGACTTGTATATGAACATGTCCACATGAGAATGTATGCACATGATGTATCTATATACTTGTTGAGGAGAACAGCCATTCTGAGAGAACTGCAGCCAGGCAGCTAATTACTTGGCTTGGTAACCAGCCATAGATGCTGACTTACCTAAGAATGGCTGTGATTGTCGGAAAATGATTGAGCTCCTCAGAGTTTCGTCATCATAATCCTGGGCAGAGCTCAGGCTGGTACGAATGTAATACTCCTGCTGATCAATCACTTTGTGTGTTTCATTGCACTTGGATATTGAATACTATTTAACTGCAAACTGTACAGCTTGCAACGACCTGTTTAAAATTTTGTGTGAAAATGCGGACTCTGGTTGAATGGCAGGCAGCGCAGTGGGTGGCTTTGTATTTTGCTGCTGCAAGTGTTCTTCAGATCTGTTACCATGAGTAGTGTTTGGCTGATGAAAATGTTGGAAAAAATTTGGTTCAGTGTTGAGCAAAATTTGCAATTCTGTGAGACCGATCATTTGGAACTTTTCTGCATTGTCCAGGCGTGTGCTGCGTACACATTCATCACCATTCCTGGGGTAATGGATATCTTCACTCGGCTAAATCTCTATCTCATTTCAGCTCAGGTTGCTATTCTCAACCAAGCGCTAACACAAGGTAACTGTCTTTAAAGATCCGTTAGTTCTGTGTGCTCTGAGATAAGACGACTGTGTCCACTTCTGCCACCCTCTTCTAATTGGTCTTCACACTAGTTGACCTTATTAACAGATTGCCTTCTGCATTGTGTATGTGCTTTTCTTTCTTTTTTTTTCAGGTGATGCCTTCCTAAAAACAGCAATCAGTCTTCTGGCAGATTTGCCCAGCACACGAGGTAAGAGTGTTTGCTTCACTCCCTGTTAAATGTCATGTAGAGTTTCTTACTTCCTGTGTCTCACTGTTTGACTATATGTGCCCTTCTGACTTTCTTATTCCTAAATCTTTTGTCTCTCTGTGCTTCTCTCTCTCTCTCTCACACACACACACACGCATGCACACACAGACTCCTCGCACACATGTACGCACACACTTAGACTCATTCTTTGCCATGTTTGATGTACAGCACAATGTGTCACATGCTTGGTGGTCTCAGGCACAATGGCAGCGAGCATGGCCCAAGCAATGGTAACAAAATTAACATTATAGGCAGTCCTGCCTTTCGGAGCACTGTCATGCAAGGCTGGCCACCTCCACAAGCAATAAGCATCAGGATGGCACCCCTAAACAGGAAGCGCGTGCATAGGCCAGCTCAGCGTGCAAGAGTTGGGCCCCCAGGGTGGCTGGTCTGAGGTGCTCACAAGTGCACAGCATATAGTGGACATACAGGAAGATTGAGGCATTGGGTCACACACACAATCCCCTGACCAGGATAGAGAAAAGAGGAAGCAAAGAGAATAAGGGCAAGGAGATAGGAGATGAAAGAAAAACAAAAAAGGGGGGCAGAAAGGCTCTAGACAAGGAAATGCAGAGAAATAAGGAGGGGGATGGGGGAGAGAAAAGAAGTCCCCGAGAGAGAAAGATGGTGAAAGCTGCCAATTTCAAGCGACCACTAGGACCAGCAAACGTGATTGAATGCAATTAAATGTCCGCCACATTGTATGGGCAGCCTGGTCCTCCCATAACACCACACTTAGAAAACAGGACAGCATGGAAGCGAGGGCAGGTGGTCTCCATAATGACACACTGTGCAAGCGATCCAGCATGTGAGCAAGCGCACGCAGCCTCCGCAGCGAGCTTTGCGGAGAGAAGCTGCATGAGTAAATTTACTAGCAGAGCATACACTGTTTAACCCACAATAAAATTTTATGGCCATCTGTGTCTGGATGAGCATTCACAGCATACTGGCAAATTTCTTATTATCTTTCTCATGTCTTGCTATCTGTTCACAGAGGTGGACAATGTCTCCAAGAGCACTGAGGGCTGGCTGTTCAGCTATGTCAATGCATTCCTCTCAACTCTACTTGTTGTGCCTGTGAGTCAGAGATTTTCTACTCCTTTCTGCTGTTATGGTATGCTGTTGCAGCATCTGTTGTTACACATTGCCATTTATCAGTAGATCTATACAATGCTACACTTCTGTCTGTAGATACATCTCATATATTGTTGCAGCACTTGCAACGGATTGTTCTGACTCTACACATGCTGTTGCAATCGGGCTGTTACAGTTTGCTTTATGAGATTGTGGACATTGTGCTTTTACTCTCAGTCTTCTATTCACACTGACAATGGGCAGCATTGTGTTTCAGTAGATCAGGATACATTTGTTTAGTTTTAATTCAGGACTGTTTGAGCTAACTTGTTATTTTCATGGCAGGACCACCCTGAGCGAGAAGTCGTATGGCTCTTGAAAGGCCTTCTGAACGTGCTACAAGACTACAATTGGTAAGGCTGGTGAAATAGTATGGACTGATTATAGCTTTTACTAGTGCTGGAATATTTGTCATCATTCTCCTTGTGGACCTAGTACTCTATCTCTCTCTTTCTCTCCATGACTCTTGCTCCCTTCTCTTCATTTATCTCACTGTCTTTCACCCTTGCTTTTCTCTTGGCATGTATATTTCTCTTTGCACAATTGCCTGTCTCATTTGCACACTTTTTATCTTCTGCCTTCATCTTTTGGCCACAGACACTAGTATTAACTTGATAATGTTTACCACTATCTTTGTATAATGAACTTTGTATTCCTTTGTTTTCATTTTCCTGCCTTATAATTTGTACAACATTCAATATGTAAATTGTTTTTTCACTCACAGGGATCCGCAACAGTTGGACACCAAAGGACAGATCTTCTTGCATGTTTTGGCACTTCTGTGTGCGGCTAGTCAAGTGAGTACAGTATCATAGTTACTTACCTACTATTATGTTGACCTGAACTGGTTCTTTTCCACAATTTCAGTAATGTGAAAGAAGTAGTAGAGTTTGCTTTCTGTTGTGATGACTGACTTTCAAAATATTTACCTTCATCTTGTCTTTGATGACGTGTGAAGGGCAGTGATGTAGACAGTGCTTTCCTTTTAGCTTTGCATGCCATTCTTTCACACAGATGCTCTGAGTTTCTCATTTCTTTGATTTTATTTTGATGGTGTCTTGGTGTTTAATGTTTCAGGAACGCTACATTTACCGAATTCCCAAAGGTAGGATATTGTTTTATGCAGAGCATTGACCTGTTTGTCAAACATTCATTTTGTACAGGCAGTTGACACAAAAATCTTTCCCTTAATCTTTCAAACATCAATAGACTATCATGGAAGATAGAACACCTATTAGGAGAGGAGGACAATGTTGGGATGATGTGTTTAAAGTTGTAGCTGTGATTATCTCAATGTTATCCATTTGTGTGAAAGGGATTAGGCTTACAGGTGTGTGTGTGTGTGTGTGTGTGTGTGTGTGTGTGTGTGTGTGTGCGTGTGTGTGTGTGTGTGTGCATTAACATGTATGACAAAGTCGCTATTCTCTAATGTCTGGATTTGCTCTCTGTGCATTGGTGTACAGTGGACAGCAATGACCAGCTGTATGGTGCTGACAAGAAATTCATTGCAGAACTGGCCAAGATTGTGCAGACACTCACCAATGAGCTGTTTGAAATCTTGAAGGCCCTTGCTTCAAGTCCGAAGGTACAGAAAAGTTATCACACCATGAGATTGTTAAGCTAATTTCACAAATTTTTGGTGTGAATTTATTTTCAGCATTTTCAGTATGACATTTTCATACCTACATTAAATGTACACCTAAAATTTATGCGAATGCCAGGGCAAGGGTGATGGGGCACCTTCATCTCTGTTCAGCATGCATGTACGTGATCGCTCAAAGCCTTGCCACGGTACTGAAAATTTGTGTATACTGAAATGCTTTTGAGCAGCTCATAGCGAAAACTTATCACACCAAAAATTTGTGACATTAGAGTATGAGAATTCTTGAATGTTAGCGTTTGTAAGAGATCCTTGGCATTCTTCAAAATTGCAGGATTTTTTTGTTTGTTGTGTTGCTTTTTTGAGTAGTGTTCTCCGACAAAAATTATTCTCTTTCTCTTTCCAGTCTCCTTTCTGTGAAGTTGTGTTTCATCACTAATGAATTGTGTTATTGCTCTTGTTACTCATAGCAGCAAGCTCAACTTGCTCTTCAGTTTGTCAACATGTAAGCTTCAACTTTGGCTGGTTAATGCTTTAATTGAGCCAAGAATTTTTCCTTGTCAATTTGGTTAGGACATAGCTAAAGATTACAGGTTTAATTTATGACCATTCCTTCAGTTGTTTATACAATTATTTGGTACTCCCTTTGTAGAGCTAAATGCTATGAGCACAAACTAGTCCATGGTGATATAGTGATTGGTGTTTGTCAGCATGGTGATATAGTGAACGATTGTAACTATGGTGATGTGGTGGGTTTTTGTGCAGACTGGTGGCACATACTGATTTGCAGCAGCAAGACATGGCCAAGCTTGTGGTCAACTTATGGAATTTGATCAAGAAGCAGGGTGCAGGTGACACCAAGCTGATGGTAGGTTAAACTGGTACAGTCACATGCCACTGAATCAGATTGCTGACCCAGTCTACTCCATTACATGTATAAACGACCAGTATATCAGTTAGTGGCCCATTATTATGTATCAATCCAGGTTTCCTACCTCATCAGTGGGTCATACGTTGTCTTTTCAGGTGAAGTTATGTCACATTTTGTAAATGTTGATGACCATTGTTACAAGTAATACTCCCACAACTCTCGCATACTGTTGTCATCTCGTAACTGATTATCTCATGCTTCTCTTGGTAACAATGCCATGCCCTGCTTGTTTTCACCCCGTGTAGTTAGCGATATCTCCACCACTGATTGCCTTCCACTGTGTGCATTTTTTTGACAGTCTCGCACAGCTGCTTACATCCGTTCTTATGGTCAATCGAAGGACATTGCTGTATACACAGAGTTAGCTGATCGTATGGCATGAACAAATTGCATTGACATCATGACTTTTACATTAACACAGAGCATCTGTTTTTAGAAAATACTTGAATTTTTTTTAATTCTCACAAAAGTTAGATTTATGCTATTTTCTACTGAAATTTTTCTGTTTGTTGTGAATTGTCATTAAAAAAGTTTGTTGGCATAACATGCTGGCTTCTTGCTGTACAAATTTGCAAATTCTGAACTTTGTTCTGCAGTGTTTGATTACTTCCTGCCTTCTGTCTGTGTGTCTCTCACACACCCTTCTTGCCAAAGGATTGATGCATCATTCTCTTCTTCCTTTGATAGCAGTCTTCTTTCTCTCTGTCAGTTTGTCACACTGGCATTTTATATACCACTTGGATGTGGTAATAAACACAGCCTGCACTTTTAATTGTCTGCATGTGGTCATAGAAATATTACCAAGGGCAGCATATACTTCATCTGAAGGAAATTGATTTTCATTTCACTTGCAAGGTCCTACCTTAGAGGTACATCTTTAAGTGTACTGCCTACTATGCTATGAACACTCAGTGTGCATGGTATGGCTTCTCTGCCAACCTCGTAGTGAATTGTCAATGAACACCAAATTTGTTCAAATACTAACAATACTCAGTCTGGGGGCCAGTGAACGGATGCTTACAGTGGCCACCCACATTAAACAGTGTGGCACAGTGAGACTAGTTAAGACCGGGATAACATCTACCGCAATTTATTTCTGTTTGGATTGAGAAAAGAGAAATGACATCCTAACAGTAGCAGATAATAAAGTGAAGCAACACTTGATAAATGGCATTTGGCAGGGCTTGAACATTCTCAGCTTACATACTAGCACACACTGAAACAAATGTACATGTAGTAGCACAGGTGGCCCATCACAAGGCACACAATCAGTCAACCACATTTCTTATCCCACAAGTTGGTGATACAGTACACTGAGATGGTCACTTTCTATCTCAGACTACCACATCAAATAATTACATGCAGTGTAAAATTTTACCTGAAGAATGGAACAAATATTCTCGTACGGTCATTGTACAGTTAGCGTGTAATATCTCAATATTCACACATCAGGCTGCCATAATTGCATACAGTCACCATAATTTTGCCTGTTAGCTATGTACTTGATATAACTTCAAGTGTTCTGGGAATCAACCAGTGTGTTCGTGGGGGAAAGGATACTCCATAACTTGAAAAATTGTCCAACAAACCACAACTTTTCTGCACTTATGTGCTCCTCAGGCAACCTACTTTTACAGCTGTGACAATGAAAAGAACCCACGTGTAGCATTTCTGTAAACAGTTGTAGAACGAGTTGTTCTACTCTTTGTTTGACGTTACACCCGCAGAACCACAGCAAGGTTCTGTTCCCCACAATTAATTATAATTCC
>JAOWAW010142952.1:0-10639 GCA_028565695.1 Nicola tetela | reverse complement strand
CTCTCTCTCTCTCTCTCTCTCTCTCTCTCTCTCTCTCTCTCTCTCTCTCTGTCTCTGTCTCTGTCTCTCTCTCTCTCACCCCTCTTCATTACATCTTTACAAAACATAGATTTTGCATATGGTTTCGACTTTGTATCAAATCATTTGAACAAGAACAGGCACACCACCTGATTAAAGAAAGCAGCTGCTGTCACTCTGGGCCTGCTGTTCACACACACACAAACCCTGTTTCTCTGCATCTCTCACGTATACACGTCTGCTGTCTTCTTACAGTTTACCTTTTATATCATTGCCAGTAAAGGACTGGTATTTTATTAACAAGACAATTTGATTTATGCCAAGTTAAGTTATTTCTCGTGAGTTTGCTCATGGTGTGGTGTTGGCATCGCTGGTCATGTACTGTACATAGTGGCTGCATTGGATAAAAGTTAGATCAGTGCAAAGTGCTGCATGTTTTGTCAGTGTCGATTAAGACTTGTCTTTATGCCAGCAAGTAATCCGCACTCTGAGAGCAACATGAACAATGGGAACGAGCCAGCAATGTGTCTTGGCTGTAACGGCACAGCTCATACAGAGCAATAGTAGGAAAAACAGCGTTCATCACATTCAACTTGACTGTATCTTGAAAAGGAAAAGAAAATTTCGAATGCAAATTCTGTGCATTTCCTGAAGGTCAGCGTTTTGGTTGTTCATTTTGTTGAGACCCAGTGTATTCATGAGTTAAGTGTACTTTACCAATGACAAGAATATGATGCAAATACCAGTACTTGCTGAAGGCAAATCTTAATTGATACTACTACAGTACCATTTCCTATTGCTCTTTGCTTGGTATGGAATGCTTCCTGCTGACCCAGTGCACCATTTCATGTTCACAGGTGATTGTGACTCTCATTGTGCTATTTTACCTGTTGAAAAATCCTTCGCATGATATAGAGCCTACTGTGTGTACTGGAGTAAACTACTAAGTCTACAGTACAAGAAGTGGGCTTATTTGATATAGTGGTCCGGTATACTCATGCTGACCAGTAGATCTACAGGGTGGTATTTGAAGATTTTCTGGTAAAAAGTGTTCCTTGCTGCAATATTTGGAAGCGTTTACTTCCAAATATTGCAGCAAGATAACATGCCCAAAGAGACTGTGCAGCAAGCAGGATGCATGAATCGTCGTCGTAATGTTTGGTGTGAGAGCTTTGTTTTTTTTTTTTGAAAAATAAGAAAACACTGATGCATGCTCTCCAAAGCGGAAGTTGTGACTGTCTTCTATCAGTTCTATACTGAGACCTGCTTTGATGCGTCTACTAGTTGTCTGCGTGCCAGGGTGCTTCCGGCTATGTGGGAAAGCCACAAACTGATTATCCGTACATCAAGGAAAGATGCACTACACCGCACCATGGTTTGGCTTGTTGTTAATGCCATGGTTGCCTTGGATACTTTAAACCTACTTCAAGGCTCAGAGTTAGTATTAAGGCTATTTGAAGCTTCAGTGTGAGGTTAAAACTTTCAACATTGCTCCTTAAGGCTATTTTTTTTTTATCAAGGCCTGATTTAGAGGTGTTATGATGTCCTTTGCCATGCACTGTCAGCAGGCAGGCCCAGCTAGTGATGTATTAATTTAGTTGTTAAATTTCAAGGCTATACTGCAATGCATTTCAGATAAAGGCATGTGTTCCCAGGTGGGAACGTTGGTGGCACGGGAGCAAAAATGTACCAATTTATTGATAATACTGCATATACATCATATCAGAACACTCCAGCAAGAGGAAAAAATTGAAATAAGAGTGGAAACGTTAGAAGCACAAGGTGCAGAATTACATACAGAAATGGTAGCATTCACATACGCTTGTGGTACTCCACATGACACAGGTTTGCTCCCAGGCTGCCAATGTTCCCACGTGGGAACATTTTTTTTGCTGTTGTCATTTCTCATCAGACACTTCTTGCACAGCCATAATTTGTCTCAATAAATACATTTTTCTCAAACGAGAATGGGAAATGTAACCTATCCCAACCTAATGAAGATTAGTATCACTGGCAAGTGACCATAAAGCGTGGAGTGTTGTGTAATTGTATCTGTTCGGTGTAAGTGAAACCGTCAACTCTTTGCTGACATGTACGCGAATCACACAACAATAATAATAATAATAATAATTCATCTTGCCAGTGTGTAGAAACATCAGAAAAAATGAAAACCACTGCTGCTATCCACCGAAAGTGTGTGCAAATAATGGCAGTATTTGGTTATATGACCATCAAGCTGTACAAAGCCTGATGCTCGTTTTTTGTCCCAGCTGAGTGTAGTGCCATTTGCGAAATTTCTGCAAGTACATGGTGTGGGTGGTCGGTCATAAGGGAGATTTCAGGATTTACTTTCCAGTGCAGTCTTATTGTAAGCCATTTTCCTACCCCACCATGGTAACGAGCAGAGTATGGTCCTTTCAAAATTTTCCTATCTTTGCTGGGTCTGCGTGCAGAATAAACCGCAGTTGGAAAGAACTATTGGGGCAATTTGTTGCTTTCAAAGTTCAGCATGGTTATACACATAGACACCTTGCGGTTCTTAAATTTTTCAAATATTCCACTGATCAGTATCCGCAAGACTCATATGGCCATGTCTTTAGAAGAGGAAATCACAACATACCGTCTGCAGGAAAGAAATCTTTTACAGGTGTATCATCAGAACTGCCCCTCTGACTTGATCTGGTACAGCACCACCAAGAAGTATAGTAGTAAAGATATAAAGTATATGCATGCAACCAGTCTAAGATATTCAACAAAAATTTCCAAAAACTTGGTGCTTATGGAAGTTGAACCATGCTGGGTGGAAGTTATACAGCATGTAGCCACTTGCTTAGAAACAGCGAGTCCCTCCATAACCATTTCCTGTGACATTGTGCAACCATCATTGCTTACTTCAACAGTGTGTCAATTAAGTCAAGCCCGATTTGGAGTTAGTAGTAGGGCTGTGAAAGCATGGCACACTTCGGGCTAGTGATGGCCGGGATGTTAAGCTTTGAGCCAATGACTTAGTCATAATATATCTTAAAAAAAATATAAAACTGGTTGTTGTTGCAGAATAGGCAGCTCAGTCTACTTCAGGTTACCTGTGTAGAGAAAGAAACAACAACGGTCAATCAGAAGAAAGCTTGCCACACAGTCCACAGACTGAGTCGAGACATTTTGCCACTCAGTCATCTCTGAGAGACACCTGACAGATTAATGCACTAGAACATAACTGGTTATCATGGTTTGCATTGTCAGGGAACATGTGGTAATTATAAACTTGTTAATTGAGACCTGTGAGTAAATAATGAAATGCTCCCAGAAGATACAGTTGTTGATTTATTTAGATAATCTCAGAACTTGCATGCTCTTAATCAGAATTTTTACATCTGCTTGTTACTCTAGTTTCATAACTTTTAAGCACCAAAAAAATTGGGCAAAGAGAAGTTGCAAGCATTTTGATGTTCATTTATTTTAGGCAGAAGCTGATCAAGAATGAAACATAGGCTACTAGTAGATCTGCTTTTATGTGATGCAAAAATTTCAGCAGAAATAGAATTAGGGCATGGTACACCAATTGAAATTAACAGCAAAAATTTCTGAAATTAGCTATAGAGTAGTCAGGATCATTTGTCTTGAGTGCCATCTGTTACACATGTCTGAAGCTGTACATCTAAGCAAATAAAAGAATTCATGATGCAGAAGTGTTTTCCTTGAAGCTGTGACAAACCACCATGGTATGTTCCACAACAAAGAACACTTGCAGCTGGAAGAATCAATACCAATCACTTCCTCTTCTTTCATGAGGAAACAGATGCAACTGAAATTGAGTCTGAAAAGCCCGCACCAGACTGGCAAGGTTTTCTTCACACAAAGTAAATCTACAACTGGTCTTGTACATGTACAGGTTACAAATTATTACCCAACTGAACACAATTTTTCATTTGTTTGGTAGTCGATTTCATTCTCCCGTATGGCGGGCACAAGTGAATTACAAGTACGCTAGTGTGCAGTAAGTTTTCTGAGAAGATGGCCTGAAAAGGGCTGAGGAAGCCTTTCCAATGCCAGCTGCCCTGAAACTTTACAATTAAAGTAACAATGCGTTTTGTGTATGTCTATTGCCACACAGAAAATCGTTTTGATGATGACAAAATCATTATACACATTAAACATAAATGATAATTGCATAATGTGCAGCCAGTGCATGTCCACTATAAGTAATGTCATGTACAGGCATGCAGATGCCAGCACCAGCAATGTGCAGTAATGTTACTGTCAACAAGCCACAACTTAAACCAGCTTACAGATTGGTCAATCGGTTAAGATTATGATTTTCACAGGGAGTAATGGTGTATAAAAGGGAAGGGACTGCAGAGAATTGGCCATAATTCGCAGGTGGCCTCTAGGACCGATTTTACTGTACATGTGTAGACAATGAGCACTGTTTAAAACCACAATCAAGACTTCAAGAAGACCATTTCTTGGTCGGAGAACCATTACCAGTCATTTTCTCACATTTTTTTTGCCTGCTTAGACTAGACACAATAAACTCCAACATGCAGTGGCCAAGCACCAAGACTAAAATCACAACCTTCGCCCAATCCCAGCCAACTGGCCAAATTTTGTTCTTCTAGGAATGATAGCTTTGAGAACTTACTACAATGCTACCCCAGTGGCTGTGGCCTCAATATTATGTATATATGATATGAATATTTGAAGGATATGTAAACAGGTTCACAACCAGTTTGAATGTTGCAAACAGCTGTAAATTACTAGCTGTTTGCAGCTAACTTTGAGCCACAGCACGGTGTGGCGTACTGTAATTCACATAACTTCATGACGGAAGTATGTGAATTAAGCCACAGCGCCATAGCTATGCCGCACTACTAGTAGTAAGAATAACACTGACAAAGTCGTCATAATAGCGACACTGATAGTGATCTGTCAGATACATACGTCATGGCATATACAAACAACACAAAAAGATAGAACCCACAGACATTGACAGACTGATCTGCCAAATCCAAAAACAAAGAAAAAAAGCAAAATGTTTCCAACAAAACTCTACGAGCGCGTGCATTTCTCAAAGAAGCCAAGGAAAAAGAGCCCAACTTGCTCCTTTACTTCACAAAAGGAAAAAAACTTGTCCCGAGTGAACTAGAGCCAAGTTAAAATGACGACTTCTTCCTCGTCATCAGGACCTCGTGCACAGCATCGTAATGAGGAAGTTTACGCATATTGTCAAACCACGCCTTCAAGTTCGGACGGCCATCCATATTGAACTCCACCATGTGCAGCTGGGCGACATCACAAGCAGCCAACAGGTCAGCGATGGTTGGTTCGTTACCAGTAATGTAAGTCTTGCCTGGTTTCAGGTAATACTCCTCCATCACGTCCAGCGATGCCAGCAGGGCCAGTCGCTTTTCGGCGATCAGCGCCTCGTTCTTTTCCGCAGCAAAGCAAGCATTGTAGACCCATCCAGCACATGTCTTCTGCAGGCTTCCTAAATGCCATGAGATGTATTCATGCATATGGGCCTGCACCTCGAGATCTTCAGGGTACCAATGGGTGCCCGAACCGTACTTTTTGGCTACGTAAGCCAGGATCGCGAAACTTTCAGCAACTTTGAATTCTCCGTGTCGGATGGCCGGGACTTTGCACAAGAAGTTGATCTTCTTGTACTCCTCAGTGCGGTGCTCGCCTTTCATCAAATTTACGACGTGCTCCGAGAAGTCGACGTTTAGTAGCTTCAATATCCACAGCGCAGCGCGGGACGGCTGAGATAAAGGATTATAGTACAGCTCCAACTGAGAAGACATTTTTGTCACGGGACTTCTTTGTCGAGACGCGAAAACACTTGAAGCTTCAGTCCACGGCAGACTCAGGGGGATTCCTGCTCTTTCGACCTTGTTCTTTGCGAAAAAATGCGATCGTGCAAACTCAGCTCGCTCCTAGACTTTAAAGCGCCTAATGTTGGAGAAGTTGCAGCATCATCACTACACCAGATAGAGCGATCTCGACCGCATAGAATTTATAATTTTGAAAGGGCCATAGTCGCAGGTACCCACGTGTACATAGCACCTTCACACACGCACGTACACACTTCTCTGTCTGTAGCTCTCGCCTCAACCACACATCAATCACACCTTTATTCCATTAAATTTTCCATTCTCCATAAATATAGCTGGCTCTTTGTGTCTGGTCTCTCAGTTCAACCTGAAGAAGACCCGAGGACTCAGGTCGAAACGTCGTCTAAAACAACTCAGGCTGGTATCAGTGATTTTAGTATTATAGACATTTCCCCACCGTGATGGCCTTCAAAAAATTTGACTGATTAAATATCGGCAACTGTTAACTGTCGGCCATGATATCACCAGCTGTTTGCAGCTAGCTCGAACATTGCCAGACCCTCGTCAAACTATCAGCTTGAGAAGTTGGCAACGCCAGAAAGAGCAAGCACCAGCATTCGCAGGGGTTCGCCAATATGAATATCGTAAAAGACGACTAGAAACCTTACCCCGGACCCGGTGGCCAGCACGTAAAGTAAGCTGCAATCAGCTGTAACACGCACAGTGAGCCTCCTTCAAACCTGGGAGAGAGGAACAAAATCGTAAGGAAACCTCAGCGACTGATCATCTCACTTTTTTCCGTAGTCTGCGGTCAGGAAGTTCACCAGGAAGCTAACTCCACATTCACTGTCGTTGCCACATAGTTAGCCGTTAGTTACTCCAGGAGTGAGTGGCAGAGGATATCGACAGTCTGCTTTGGGGCCAGAGGATTCCAAACCAGACATCGACATCTCACCAGCAGAGGCAGCATCCCCAAATGCCAATGCCAATGAAATTAAGAAAACCTGACACTTCCGTTACAGCGGCTTCCACGGCGACTTCTTGTCAACTACTTCCACAGCTGGTATGCCTTACCCTAAGATAAAGTACATGATGGTGCATGCAGACACGGAAAAACCTCAAACGTACTATTTAAACTAAATTGTTACTTGAGAGCTGATGTCTTTGCAGGAAGTGATTTCCACCACTGGCCTGGCCACCCTGCAAAAACATGATATGAGATGATTCAGTTGAGCACGTCGATCAGCTAGCGCGGGCGTGTAGATCTCCTTAGCCCCGTTACCTGGTAACGTACCGTACCGTACAATTGCAATACGTAGATCTACGTATACCGTGCTAGCTACAATAGCTTGTGCCGTTATGGCTTCCCGGATACTACAATCGCACACCCACGTACACCCACGAGCAAGCGCGGAAAAGGGCGGCAGATTTGAATGAAGAACTACAAAGAGGGCTGTCATAGAACTCCGCAAAAACACGGAACTTGTGGTACAATCATTGCTGTAAATTTGTACGGAACATGTACGACAGCATTGTTCGCGTTTGCTCTTGGAAGAATTGGACTATGAGGAAGACTTCTTGGGCAGTGGAGAGCAGTTGTTACTGCATGACAAGAATAGCATTGTGGATACAGCTATCCTGTTAGCCCTTGGAGCAGCAGAGACCCTTTATATTAAGAAGATAGACTACGTACGCATTGATGGCAGTGCAAGGGCCTCATACAGTCATTGATCCCATGTCCAAACTATCTGTGTCAACCCTATCTTTAACCCCATCTTCACGACGATCGATAGGTCTACCCTCGACGCCAACTGCTGAAATTTCTTCGCCTTGGCCTGATCATGCAAGTTCTCGCGTTTGTCGGAGCGCCCCAAGGAAACTCAGTTCGTTATATGGCGACACGTTTCAAGAGCCGAGGACGCAGGCAAGTACTCCTACTACTGAAGGAGTGTCTCCCCGTTTGTGGAAGATGGTTGTGTTGAGTGCTCGAAGATCGCCTACTTCAGTTGACAAAGGCATCAAGAATCTCCACCTTCGAGACTTATCGAACATCACCAGAACGAAGCTCTTTGCTACCGATCAAAACATGGACCTACCGCTTTCATGTTCAGGATCCACTGCTGGATGTAGAGCTGTTGATGGGATGCCAGCAGAATGTACGTCAGTTATTCGTCGGTGCAGAGGAAGTCCCCAGTCAAGCCCCGATTCGAAGATGAGCGTAAAGAGAAGGAGGTTGGGTGCTCCGTCTGCTGTGTCAACGCAGTTGTTCGCTGATACATCAACATCGTCGATGGTTGAACAAATGAGTGTGAGACTTCGTACTGTACCTGCCGAGTCGGACCGATACGAGCGAGAATTTGAAGTGCGAGAGCAGCTTGGCTGTGGTGAGTTCGGAGCTGTGTACAAGTGTCAAAATCTTGTGGACGGCGCTCTTTATGCAGTGAAACGCTCTCACCAAGCTGTTGATGCCCACATTGACGAAGCCTCGTTGCGAGAAGCTCATACACATGGCATGCTAGACAGCCACCCGCACATTGTGCGCTACTACTCCGCATGGTTGGAGGAACGGCACCTCTTCATGCAGTTCGAATACTGCAGCGGTGGTAGTCTCCTGGACGAGATGGCCAGACACACACACGGATTGTCAGACGCGGACGTGCGTAACCTCCTTGTACAGGTGGGAGCGGGTCTGCAGCATATCCACGCCAATCAGCTGGCGCACTTGGACATCAAGCCAGGCAACATCTTCCTCTGTCGTCAACGCACGAGCACAGGCCGTGCACCAGACTCTGAAACGCTTTCCTTGTCACCTGGCAACGGCTGTCATTGCTGCAAGACACCACCAGGGCAATCGTTAATAGGCGGAGACCCATGCGTCAGATGGATCTACAAAATTGGAGACTTCGGCCACGCTGTTCGGCTAGACTTGCCGGAGCTAAGTCTTGATGTGGATGAAGGCGACTGTCGCTACCTCTCCCGTGAAGTATTGGAGGGAAATTTTGCTGACCTTCCAAAGGCTGATGTTTTTGCACTTGCCCTCACTGCATATGAAGCCCTTGGTGGAGGTCCACTCCCAAAGAATGGTCCAGAGTGGCATTGCATTCGAGAGGGCCAACTAACCGCACTGACAACAGCCTCCAAGGAGTTGCACCAGCTGTTGATCAGTATGATATGTGCAGATTTCCACTCACGACCGTCTGCTACGGAGTTAACAGCATCCACGGTACTGTCCCCGACAACGTCACCCTCGTATGACCAGCTGCGCATGCAGCTTGACAAAGAACGCTCAATAAATGAAAAACTTAAACGACAGCTGGCTGAGATGCAAAAAGAAGGCCCAATCAACCCTGGCTGGAACATGACACTTCGTCCTCTAGAAGGGAAGTCAAGGTTGCGCACAGCACCAGGTCGTCGACCAGTGCACAGCTCACGGCCATTTTGCAGAAGTCAGAGCGTGAACTAACCACATTTCTGCACATTTCAAAACCAAAAGTTATACTGGATACAATTCATACATAAAACTCCGCATTGAACCTTACTTTCACCCTGTCCACACCCCTCGTGCACATACATGCACATAAACACTTCTGATCAATGATTCTGCTGCATAAGCGGCCACATTTCCAACCAAATTTGTTTCCTTTTTTTCACAGTTTGGTACATTCTTTGCAATTTCTCCCAGAAAGACATGGTCTCCTGGGGCTGCCTTTCTTGACGATATCAGCACTATCTCCACTAGGCCACTTCATTGTCCACTATATTAGTATTGGACATAAAGTGATGGCAGTTCTGTTGGATTTCTGATTGCTCATGTATTTTTCAGTTTTTCTCATTACCACTACTTTTTTCAGTTTCTTTCATGGTTCAAGTGGCCATAAAATGCCAGAAGATTTGTCTAAAATTTTATCCCCAAGTTTCCCTGAGTGTTCTCTTCAGCATCTGAGTAGGGTCTGCCCTCAGTCATGAAACACTGGGCCTCGCATGGTCAGATGCCACACTGGGCCCGTTCGATAAACCGTGAATCCGTTGAATGAATCCATTCGTGACCGTTCAATTTTCGCTGAATTAGCTCTGGAATTGAATTTAACAAGCGTGAATCAATTCAACATCCTGATGGTGAATCAATTCTGGAAATAATTTCATAAAAGTCAAATGGCTGCAAATGGATTCATTCAACAGATTCATGTTTTATCACTAACCATAACATGCATGCACAGCTTTCAGATGTAATTGCTGCAAATGGCCTACTGAGAACAGACCGCAATACTGTTGACTCGCACTAAATGCATGTATTGAGAGGTCTGTACTCACTGGGCACATTTGATAAAACAATCAGCTTGCTGAAGACATTGAACTCAGCTGCAATTCTGCTGTCAAATCTCATGAGCCATGAGCTGTTCCTGAAAAAAGTTCCAAGAGATAGTCTATTGTAGTGATTTGAAAAAGCGCAAGCTGGGACTCAATCTGTCTGGTAATGTCACTACCTTAAATGACACACTAACTCACACGATGTGCCACTACTCCATAGCAGTGAATAATGAATGTGACTAAGGCTGAGGTAAAAAAAAACCGGATTCAGGAGTTCGCACGCACCGATTTTCTCACTCGCACCGAATTTTTTTTTTTTTTAATATAGAATGAGTTTCTCAAGCCTCGCTGTGTGTGCATCCCCTGGTCGAGGTCAGCAACTGATGCAAACAAGACGTGCATATAATTGCATGTAGATCTACAAGACATATTAGGGTGAACCTTGTAAATTCTTTGTTTCTCATCAGAAATTTTTGGCAAAC
>JAOWAW010142919.1:0-10641 GCA_028565695.1 Nicola tetela | reverse complement strand
GGTTGAAGAGCAGCTTCAGCTAGTAATAAGAGAGTGATATGCATTTACAAACAAGTGTATTACAAGAGTCTTTGCCGCCCCAGTGTCTTAGAATATCTGCAATGCAATGCTAAGCAGGGTCTGTGGGACTGCTCCACAGCCTTGAAATTTGAATTATGCTCAACAGTTGAGTAGTTCCCACGAGGCAAGCTGCATAGAAAAACACAAAGATACACATAAATGCACACATGTGCAAAAACACCTTAGAACTAGACAGTACGGCAACTGATTGAATTAGGACGAATGAAAAGCACCTATTAAACTGCTTTGAGTTCATTATTTTATTTTCATGAGAATGCCATGGCTGACTAGCCAATCCTTTGGGAACTAACGTTTATGATTGGTGTACTTTTGTTGTAAACCACTACACACTGGACCTACATTTATTCGTTATTCCTTTCATCAGATGTATACAAATATCAGAGCGAGTGCCAGAATGCTCACAATCAGTGATGTTGAGCCTGCACCATTTTGGATACCAGTGGCGGCTGAGTAGGTCAATTTTGCCTCTGTTGTTGCATTGACAGCGTCCTTACCCAAACAGAGAAGAAAGTCGATTGAAATCAGAGAGACGTGCAGCGCAATATGTGAATTAAGCCAGTTCCTAATCACATACTGGCAATTTGACAACAATAAGGGTGATAAGTTCTTGTGTAATTTGTGAGTAATTGGGGCATGACGTCAAACACAACGCTACTGGCCAATGCAAGTAAAGTTCATATTCGCGCTGTCATTCCCTTTTAACTTTCTTATGGAAGATTTAAACATTTTAAAGGAGTCAAATGAGTGACCGTAATTCTGAAGCTCCCGCAATCCATGACTCAATTGTAAAACTACTGAAAACTTGTTATGGACCCTGGCAGTTGAAAGACCGCCCTGTCAAGTTTTTAGAATCGTACCTACATATAGTTTAAAAAACCCTCTGCTAAAGAAGCATAAATCGTTATTATGCTGCTAAGTTTAAAAATGTAAAGTTATACATCTGACAATGCACATTTTGCTGTTCCTTCAGTGCGCTGTCTTCCTGAGAGCATCGTGCATGCGTCACTCCACATGTTCACAATTCATTTTAAGGACAAATGAAATGAACCATGTAAGAGCGTTTTGCCCAAATGTCTCCTACACTAACTTGATTGCGCAGAACCCGACCTTCATGTTTCCCACATCAGTCACAAAACTTGTTAGTCTATGACGATAACATTCATTCATCTAATGCATAACTCAGTAAAGCGTACACTATAACTCAGAATTATGATGCATTACTTCGTTGTTGAACTGAGGGCAGTAGCTTTCTTTGAACAGGAGATGCACAACAGCCAGTTCCTGCACGCCGCAGGATGTACATCGGCACATCTCACGCCAGAAGCCAGAAAGCCGACATCACATCTCCTACGCCAAAGTGGTGTTTTGTTTGGTTATCGGGATACGTGACCGTTGGGCGCAGTTGGACACCGTGAGCGTCGGCAGGGAGGCGCGTTCACCATCACGGGCTTGCAGCTGAAGAGAAAAACATGAGGAACAAGCCTACAGATATGGACTTCAGCAACAGCCATGCAAGGGAAAAGAGGATATTGGTATGTCCACTCCGGCCCTTTATGGCAAATCTGAGAGACTTTGCCCAAAGGCTGAAGAGTCATCCCAGTCATGGTGGAGCAGACTACCCGATCCTAGGCCTTGGACTTTTGGAAAAAGTGAGAAAACGACGAATCGTAGGCGTTCTCATAAAGCGTTGGACCCCGGCCGGTATGATTCCTACTCACGTGATCCTCAACCTTCAATTCGGTCACTCGTGGACTCGGTCGAATGAGCGCACAACAGCGGGCTTTCCAAAGTGCTCAGGCCTCTAGCCAGATGGATATAAACCTAAGAGGTATAGGTGTTACATTGCGTCGCCACCTGTAACACAAACAGAAATCATAATGTTATGTGCACAGGGGCAGACATGTAATTACAATTGAAACTCGGGCAAGCCAGCTACTTCAAGCAAGATCTAGAGCAGCTTCGTGTTCTTGCCGACGAAAGACCGAACATGCTTCTCACAAGCCCAGAATCAGAGCTCGGCTGTCCAAGAAATATCAAGCGAAGAGACACGTTGCAAGACCTTCTACTTGCAGCAAGTCAGGACGAAGACGGAAGAGCTCGATAAAGCTTCCGCAATAATCCAAAGAAGAAGGAGGAGATGGCATAACTGCGAAGGAACTCTTACCCTCTGAGAAGAGACGAAGAGTACGATGGCAGCAATTGTCAACCTGATGACATGCTCAGGTCGTAAATTCCTGAATGTTGAACTTTAATTTTTTTTTTATGTAAACATCTCTAAAGTCTTGACTCAGGTTTATTCTTTCACATTGCTGTGTTTGTCTTGTGCATTTGCTACCTACACGTGTTAGTCCCAACCAACATCTTCATCATCATACTAGTATTCGAGCTCCCTCTCTTACACCGCTTAGGTCCAACAATCTATTTTCAGTAGTGATTCTTCATGGATCTGGTCCTAGGACTGAGCCCTGGGGTACAGCCGCCGGTATGGCTGCCCAGAATAACACTGTACTGCTTAATTTTCAACCTCTGCTGCCTGGTAGTAAGATACGCTTATCACGGACATTCTTGCTGGTTTACAACAGTTCACTCAGAGAGACGTTCTTCTTAGCTCAACCGATAAATTTAGAAGAACATCTGAATACGATACGCTGTCAACCATGCCAAGGCTCTGCCTTCAACACCTCAGTGTTAACGTTATTGTTTGGCGAACAAGCCTTTGTGCAAACCTTGTCGAAAGTTTTTGACAAGTCGTAGTATCAGCTGAGGTTGCAGTCGCCTTTTTCAAGTGACTCCTCTAGTTGGTGGACACCAGACAACGTTTTATATGCACCAGACGGCGTGGTATAAACCCTAGATCAGACCAGTGATGGTTCTGGTTTTATGAGGGAGTTTCGAACTGCAGCGCTAGATGTTTCTTTTTCCTATTACAGATGAACTTCCGGTAGAAATGCGACCGGAAACGCACTGCTGGCGGCTACCCATCTATACATCATTGTATAGTACATGGAGATTGAGGAACAATCACACACGACAGTAATAAAATTGTCACAGCCCATCGGAATAGTCTAATTGCCATTTTAAGTAGCTTATTTTTCTGAAGGCTGTCTTGAAGAATGTCGAATATGCGCTCATTTTATAGTCGAAATAACTGTTCCTGTTCTCATAGCGGTTTGCATGCGATATCATGCCATTTTACCACACCTGACAATTGTACCTGTGCATGCACTCTGACATTCAAAAGTAAAGTGAGAGAGGACGAGCTCGGAGAATTCTCGAACAAAATAGTTAAAACTTTACAGGATGATTAAGTTCAGACTGGGTGTGAGGTCAAAAATAGTATAATGCTTGGCCTTAGCCAACAGACCTACTACACAGGAATCACGTCAGATCCATAGAAGATATGCATAACGTAATTATTTTGCGGTAGAGCCTGAAAGTCTTGTGCAAGCGGCACATACAAGGGTGGTTTTTTTTTATACCGACTGAGAAGAATTACATTGAGGAAACTGGAAAAAACTCGTTGACCGAAAGCTGTAGTCTGCTCTTTCACCCGGCTTGAGTGGAAGACGCGCATGCAAGGCAGGAGGCCCTTGACCAGTCATTAATTTCCATAGAAAAAGCACCTTATATCTGCGGCGTCTCTGTTCACTACCTATATACTGCTGTAGGTCTACGTCGGAGCTAAAAAACTATACCAGCTACTAAGACTGTCAATTTGTTTCTGGCGTCAGAGAGTCGAGGGAATTTCCCAGCGATAAGAATGAAATACATTCAAGTTTTCCCAACATGCGCAGCTGCACTCAACGAATACGCTCGAGGCGCGCCCTTCTACTTCTGAGATAGTAATGATTCGTAAAAATTAGTCGCTGAAACGCGGCTAAGGCTTGGCGCTTGTGAGCAGAGTGATTGAATATTATTCTAGAACAACGAATAGAGCGTAATCATGCAGATAACAGTTGAGCACACGTTGCGATATGCACAGGGAATTAGACTTAGAATGAGACTCGCCATCGCTTGCTGGGTGCTCTTAGGTACAAGCGGCGGTATTGTCGGAAAGTAAGCCGCAGCATACATGCAATCTTCCCAGGTCTCGGGGCTTCCTTGGGCGTTTGGCTAACACTCAAACAACGTCGTCAATTTCTAAGCGCGTGACTTGCTCGCTTTCGCTTTTACAGAAAACCACCCGTGGAACGCCCTTTCTATGTATGGTGAAAGCATGTGCAAGTTTTTTCACAGTAGCCGACTAAAAAATTTCCCCGGGTTATGCAGGGCGGGGCAAGAGGTCATGCGTGAGTGCCAGGGGTCATTAGTTTAACGGAGCATGAGACTCAGTTCCGTTCCGACTTGTCTTTAATACAGGCCTAACTGAGATATATTCCCTCGGTGAACGAGAACTTCGGCAACTTGTCGTTGACCATTTTCGAGATAGTTGAGTTTTTGCAAGCTTAAAGTTACAGAGGGAAGCTGCCATCCCTCGATCTTCTGGAAACACATCAGACACAGAGCTCTTCGCTTCAGAGACTGCGAATAAAGGTTGGTGTTTGTTCGGTCAACCTGGCATAGTCAGTTCGGGGGCAGTTCAGCGGCTCAGCGAGTGATGGACAAGCAGAATCGTGTCGCTGAATCCATCCACAACGGCGTTGCAAGGAACTAGCATTTTCTTACTTCATTCTCCTGACTAAATCCGAATTTGCAGATCGGATATAATCACATGTCTCTTGGCTGATAAACTAGGGTCTGTTCACTACCTATATGCTTACTGTAGGTCTACGTCCGGGCTCAAAAGCTATACCACCTACTAAGACTGTCAATTTGTTTCTGGCGTCAGAGAGTTGAGGGGATTTCCAGCGATAAGAATGAAATACATTCAAGTTTTCCCAACATGCGCATCTGCACTAAAGGAGTGCTCGAGGCGCGCTCTTCTACTTCTGATATCGGAAAGATTCGTAATAATTACTTCGCTGGACCGCAGCTTAAGGCTCGGCGATTGTGAGCATAGTAATTGAATATTCTAGAACGACGAATAGAGCGTAATCAGGCAGATAGCAGAAGAGTACACGTTGCGATATGCACAGAGAATTAGACTTAGAATGAGACTCGCCGTCGCTTGCCGCGTACTCTTTAGTACAAGCGGTGGCATTGTCGGATAGTCAGCCGCAGTAGGCATGCAATCTTCCCGTGTCTCAGGGCTTCCTTGGGCGTTTGGTTAACACTCAAACAACGTTGTCAATTTCTAAGCACGTGAATTGCTCGCTTTCGCTTTTACAGAAACTACCCGTGGAACGCCTTTTCCATGTATGGTGAATATATGCGCATATTTATTCACAGTAGCCGACTAACAAATTTCCCAGGGTTATGTAGGGCGGGGCGCGCGTGAGTGCCAGGGGTCATCGGTGTAACGAAGGCCACCAGTCTGTGGCTGACCTTTTTCGAGAAAGTTGGATTTTGCAAGCTTAAAATCACGGAGGGAAACGGCCATCCCTCGATCTTCTAGAAACACATCAGATACAGAGCTCTTGGATTAATTAAGAGATTAGGAATAAAGGCTGGTGTTTTCTTTAGGCTACCTGGTATGATGATCGATTCGAACTTACCGCGTAAGCTTATACTACTGGAGAAAGGTGCAGGATCGAAAACCAATTTCGATTTCTTTCCTCGCCCTTGAAATCTCATTCTCACCTTAATTGCCGATCGAGTTGAGCAACTCAACTCATCGCGGCGAAGACAAATTACAAGGATGAAGCCACCTCGCGACTTGTTGACATTATATGCCTCTCCTGACGAACGTGCTGTCGCCGTTCTTCTCCGAGTGTTTGATAAAGCGACGCCGGTTCTTTCTGAGTATGTCATCAAGCGATTTAAGAGGCTTTACGGAGAGCAAAGCTGGCTTCTTCAAATTGCAGAAAGCATGGGTCGCTCACGATTAAGACCACGTTTGGAAAAGGACTCACGCATTATGAATCGTGATATATACCTGGTAACGGTAATTCTCCTCAACAAGTTAGACAGCGTTTTCCTATGTGACACCATGGATATCGACAATGTGAAGCTTCCTGGCCTTGTTCTTGAGCGCATGGCGCTCGAGGTCGACCACGTCGGGCAAACAAGAACTGCACTTTTTCATTGTATACAGTTATCAGAGAGTGAAGTGGAGAGGTGTCTTTGTAGCCTCGCGCGGTTGTGCCTACGATTCAACCTTCACGGGGTGATTCCTTTCGAGGACTTACGCGACGCTGTAGAAGTAAGGCTCTTAGTAAAAGGTGATTGTTTTAGTCTTTGTGTTGTCCTGAACGTTAATGTTTGAGATTAGCTGTCACAGGCTTCCTCGAACATGGCCTTAGTAATTATGTTACGTTAAATTCAATGTTTACACAAGTTTTAGCAATAATCGTTATGAGCTAAATTAAATGAAAAGACAGGGACATGGCAATTCAGAATTCAGGTCGTGTAACATGTGAAGGCTCATAGAGGGACAAAGTTACATACACTGTGATAATGTAAACAGCAAGCAGCCCTCCAACGCGAATATGCCAGTATTTCACTGAACGAAATGGATAACTTCGTCTAGTTCTGACTGACACATTAGTAGGAGCAGAGTTAAGGGTGGGCAATTCTACAGTTAATGTAGGTCCAACTAACACCCTTCCCCATCCCCTACACATGCACCCACTATCAGAAAAAAAAATTCTGACGAACATGCACACATTCACACTATTGCACGCGTGTATGCACACACATCGATCAGGATGGCGCACACAGTATATCTAAACAGTGATTGTAGGAGGACAGGTCACAGACTCACGGTAGTGGTTGATTTCAGCAAATACTCTTGTTTTAGTCTCACATATACATGAACAGTTGTAGAGATTAAATCCGGAGAAAGGGTTGCTAAATTTACAAACATCTTGATAAGGGAAGGTTGATCAATAACAATACATTAATTTTGGGGTTTTGTTCTGCCTGTACGTCTTTCTATGAGTTTTTTCTTATGCGTGACCGATACATTGTGTGTTTTGATCTAGATGATGGCGAATCTGAAAAGCTGTGCGCTACAGAATGCTCAAAACAGCTCAGCAGCCGCCACAAATGGTGGTATCTTGGAAAATTGCTTATGGATGGACTGCCAGTCAAGATGTACTCAAATGATTGGGCCCAGACGAATGAATAAATTCACCTTTTCTGAGAGGGATGTGAGCAGGATTCTTCTCCTTCGCATGTTGAAGTGTTTGCAGGTTAAACTAATTGGATTTTTAAAAGAAGCAAACGTCAACCCAGTGGGACAGAACGGCAATTTGATGGACTTTCAGTGTTTGGTGCGACTGCTCAATGACGGGGCAAAGATGAGAGAACTGTTTGAAAAGTCACCTGATTTGTCAAAATGGAATGGTGTTATTGCCAATCTGAAGTCCCCTCTGAGAAGAATGCTGCGACTGAGAAATCGTTTTGCACATGGTGATGAAATTCACCATGAGGAGGTTTTGCGCAGTTTGGAGTTAACAATGAAAGTTCTTGATATTTTACCAGTGTCTGCTTCTGCGGTTGAACAGAGAGAGCTGGGTGACTTCTTAAGTCATTACAATGTGTTGAAAAATCAGAGCACGGTGTGCTCACATCAACAGATCGAGGTCTCGGTTAATGTCAACGTTGTTTTATCTCCAGTAGATCAGCTGAAGAAGACATCTAGACTTTTTTATTCTTATCCACAACAACTTTTTGGCAGAGAAAGACTCATTCACCTAATGAAATCTGCTCTCTCTACAGCCCATGAAAGTGGAAAAGGGTGCTGCCTTCTTCTTCACGGACCACATGGCATAGGCAAAACATCTGTTGTGAGAGCAACAGCTGCTCAACTGCGCAACACCTTCAAAGTGCAATACTCATTTCAAGCTACAAACAAACAAGCTCTTGTTGCCGACATCAGGCTATTTCTATCAAGTCATGGCGAGGAAACTTCAGCCATCTGCATGGCCTTCCATAGTTTCATGAACCAGTCACACGAGAGGATCTTACTCATTTTTGATGATGTCCGACAGCCAGAACTTGTGATGTCCTTACTACCGGATTCGTCAAAGCACTGTGTTCTCTTCACAAGTGTTTGTGAGTTACCATGGATTGAGAAAAATTATGTTCCACATTATGTTTCGTCAGTGGCTGTCCCACCTCTTTCTTCTAGTGATTCAATTTCTTTGCTTGAGCATGTTCTTATCGAAAGAAACCAGAAAGCTCTTCTTGAGGACATCCATAGAGATACCTGTGCTATGGACAAAGTCAGTTTCTTTCTGCAGAAGAACATGCGTGGTGAACCGCTCGCTGTTCGTCTGTTTGCCTATCAGCTTGCTGCAGGATACATTTCCCTTGACAATTTGAAAATCTCTGAAAACAGAAAACAAAAATTTCAAAGAACAAGTTCAGATGAGCTTGCTGCTGGTCACATTCACATTCGTGGGTTCTACCATGTGGTGAAAATTGGGCTTGAGGCAATTTGTTCCCAGCATTCGACTGCAATGTTATGTTTTGCATTGTGTGTACTTTCGCCAAATGGTGTACCATACTGGCTTGTTGAGCTAATTGGTGTTTACTTACAGCTTCATTTGCAAGAAACAGTGAGCAGTGTGCGAACGCTGGTGGAGGCTGGCCTTGTTACTCTAGCACAATGTGGGCAGCTTGTTGTGATGCATGAGGCAGTGCAGCACGAAGTTAGGCATGAGTTGCATGCTTTCAAGGTGCATCTGCCAGGACCCAATGGGGAGATGCTAATCCGTGAAATAGTAACAGAAAAACTCTCTGACATGTTTACAAAGATGACAATTGGATTTCCAAATACACCTACCAAGGCATTTCGTACGTGTGGAAACAGAAACTTTGGTAATTGCTCAAACAGAGAGTTCAGTGGTTATCAATATCATCTAGGGACTTGGTACAGCCTCTCTAAAGTGATTGACCTCCAAAATGTTTTGGAGTACTTTGTGGAGTATAGCAAAGCAGACTGTGTAGACTGGCAAATTCACTTTGCCTGCCTTCTTTGCTTGGCTTGGTGCCATTCTCAACTTGGAGATATTCAAGGTGAAGAAGAAAGAGCTTTAGCAGCCTGCATACTCTGCCAAGCCAACTGGCGATCAAAACTTGTCTCTGCCCTGACACAGAACAGACACTGGAGGTATTTTCTGAATACAGTTGGTCCTCGCTGGAATCGGCGAGATGTTGCGTCCCGAGCCTACAATAGATTTGGTGCACCTCCTAGAGTTTGGCAATGCTGTCACAGTGATAATGAGTTGCTGACCATCTGTTATATATCGTGTTCAGCCATGGAGCGCTCACTTTGTTATTGTGATTTTGGCCTTGCCCTTTTGCAATCACAGCGAATGACTCCTCTGGTGCAACAATGTCTAAACATGTTCACCTCAACAACAATGGTGGTCTACTTAGACTGTGTGTTGAGTATTGGCTGGTTACAGTTGGGTGTTGACAATCTGGCAGACGCATATAAGACTGCACTAGGTGTATTTAATACATGGCTACCTCTACGAGAAGAGTGTCCCATTGGACTACATGGAGATGTGGCAGGATTTAATCTCAGTGTTTCTGCAGCTATTGTGAAAACCGGCAGATATAGGAGGGGAATGTTTTTGAGTGAAATTGCATTCACCACTGTGTTTCTTGTTTGGGACGTTTACCCATTACCAATGTTGTCCTTACATATCTGCTCGACTGCCATGGAGTATTGCCGTGGGTATGTGGACAGGCTGTCAACCAATGGACCTGAAGATTCCCTGACCGAATTTTCAGAACATTTGGAGTCTCTTTTCACCCTTTGGCTGACACGACTCCTGTTTATTGCGAGTTATTATTCAAATTACTTCAGCCAATTCGATATGGTAATACAGGTACGCTGCTTCATGCAGGGAATGTGGTGTCTGCTGGCTACTTGGGAAGAATTCCCCATCTTATTTGCACAATTTTTTGATCTGATCGTAAGTGGTTTGAGAGACTTATTGAGATGTTATCGGGACACATCAGTCGGTGTGGCTCTATCAGTTATTTCGCTGGTTCTCATAGGTCTGCCAATAATGCAGGGTCAGGATAAAGATTTCCTGTTTGACTTTACAAGAAATCTTTTGCAAGCTGGGAGTGGAAGACTGTTGATTGTATTTCAGTCCGATTTTGTGGCTTTAAACAATTTCTTTTGCCGTTTGGAAAAGGACAAGCAAACCCGCTTTCTTGAAGCTCTTCTACAACCTCTCGTGTTCTATCTGGAGAACAAATACTGCGAGAACAGGTTTTACCCTCAAAGTTTTACGCCTGATGAAATGGAATTGTTAGACTTTGTATTCAGCCTTCTGGATGGGAAGAACATTCACTTTGCACTGACCAAAGAGTTTCTAACAAGACTTGCAGTGCTGTTACATGGAGGCTCAAGTTTATTTGGAGGTATAAACAAGCAACTGATTTTTCCAATCAAATTGTGGAAAGCCCTGAAAGGTTGAACCATTTTCAAACTGATAGCCAAGTGACCAGGCTAAGTAATTGCCTATATCATACGGGAGAGACAGAGAGGGGGGG
>JAOWAW010142908.1:0-10642 GCA_028565695.1 Nicola tetela | reverse complement strand
AATTGCAGAGCATGTCTGCTTCGCGCTAGCCTTGAACCGATAGCGAGGCTACCGTACACTCTCTGCACGTGGCAAATATACAAATGGACCCACCATACGAGTAGGGGAATACCCATGAATCTAAATATAGATGCTGCCCGGAGGCAGCACCGCACGGCGCAGTGCGGTACTACTCCAAGGTGTGCTACTTACAGTGCAGTACTACTCCAAGGTGACGAGAGAGATCTACAAAGTCTTCTACAAAAACTACAAGAGGAGCGGGAATTGCAACGGCACAAATTTTCCTATTGATTTGCCACTACATTGAGCTAAAAAAAATGCCTGCAGACTAATTATCTACATCAGACTGAACCAAAAAGTAAAAGTCATTCGGTGTGTTGGGGGCCTCTCTCTGCCAAAGCGCGCTGAATGTCATGGTTTACTTCTAATTCTCTTCATACGTCTTGGGAGGAAGAACGGGCTGTTCGTCGCCTTCTTCGTTGTCATCGTTAATTTCACCCACGGTGCAATTATTGCAAAGCGGCCTGTCCTGTGAGGTACGGCTGCATCGTGGAATAGGAATTCTGTAGACATGTGCTGTCGTCTTGAGTGAAAACGTTCCGTTGTCATCGCGGCTGGGTTCGACATTGAGAGATGGAGGTCGGGCTTTAGAGTACTCAACGCTGCTGCCACCCATTGTGATCTGCTCGGACACTTTATTGATCGGCTTCGAATACTGTCCTTCAGAGATTTTGATGTCACTCGTAATAGCTGACAATTGACCGTTCGCTGTTGACGACCGACCCGTTATGATATTACCGCCTGAAGGTACCCCAGCGCCTAAGTTCGGCTGGCTCGAGATAGTAGTGTCTTCTCTTATCGGCTGGACAGACCCCGGTGTTCCTGGTTGATGATCATGAACTAATGGAGTACTGTAGGGATTTTCACCGGCGTGGTGAATCTTTGATGACGCTGCAGCTAAGCTGAACTTTGACTCGTTTTGCTGCTCAGATTGTTCCTCATTCATCGTTGTGGTACTAGCTCCAGTAGGTCGTTCTCGTTCTGTCATTAAAATCAACTGGTTGTTTCTCTCCTTAGCGAGGGATAACTGATGCTCTACCTGCTTATATACTTTTCGTGTCTTTCTGGCATGTGTCGTAACGATAATACAGCAGACAAGCAGAAGAACGATTACGACGATGGAAATGCCGAACGGTAGCATGTATGATTTAGACTTATTCTCGAAGTCGCTTCCTTCTTTCTGATTCGTTGGATTAGAGCTTCTGATTTTCGTTGATGTCGTTAAAATGTCAAGTTTTTGAGTGCCGGTCGGCATGAGAGGTGCTTGGCTGCGGCTAAATCCAGATGCGCTTGTGAAAGGCGATGTGTATCCTATGTGGGCTGATCGGCGTCTCGCAGCTACCGCTGTCCTTGTAGTGGTCACATCTTTAGATCCTATTAAAGGAGGAAGGAAACCCGAAAGTCAGAGGCTAGGGAGCCTTTCTTTGTTCCAGCTCAGTATCTGATTTTCTTTTGGACACATGCAAACTCTTTCTTAGAATTCACACAGGGGCTTTTTTTTCGTACGGCTTGCCAAATATTAGTAGGCATAAATAAACGAAAGTCAAGAAACTGAACAATTTATGACGTCGGCGAAAAGCAAGTACCGGTTGTATTTTCCTATAAAAATACGGCCATGTTAAAATTTCTGCTTTACAATTTTAACTGCATTTGTTGCAGGTGATTGCCGAGGACATTCACTTCGGACAACCTACGAAATACCTATTGTTATGGTGTTGAAGATCGTGATTTTCATTTGGGTAGGCCCTAGGTTGCCGCACTGGGTCGAGTCAGCTGTACACTCACCCCGGTGTAAAGAGAAACTGATTCGAAATACTGATGATACTCTCGCTATAAGCTATTGAATGAGCACCTTGTAGACTTGGAATCTGCTATGATAACAGTTTTAAACAGATGTCATTAAATTATGAGCGAATTATCAATCTTACCGGAGCAAACAACTCCGACTATTTTGCCCTCTACGAAGCACTCCCGTTTGCATGCACCACTTCGTCGATATGCTGATATGTCTTTATAACTTGATTTGCCGTCATAGCGGCAATCGAGAATCTTCTCCTCGTTCCCGTTGCAGTAAACATGGTCTAGCCATCCTAATCTTGGGCCTGGCCCATTGGTATGCTTGCCTGTTCTGTTCCACTCCTTTAAGTCGACAGGTATAAGCCGTTCAGATTTGCTCTCTTTGTATCCCAGCTGTCGACAGGCTACTTTAGCTTCGTTACGCTCCCAATTGTTAGTACAAATCACTCCCCAGATACCATCCAGACAGATCTCCAAGCGACCTGCAAATGATGTGTTTGTGCCTTCCACGCGCAGAGTACTGTTTTGGTTTTGGTGGCACTTAAACTCATTCAGTGTTACGTCAGAAAAAAATGTCTGCATGAAATGGGAAGAGTAATTAACATAAAAACATTACGATTGTCATTATATAATTTGAACTGTCCGATATTTTTTGCGCTAGACTTTGATAGGGGGTGTGAAGTTTCCCTTTTCTGGTGCATTGTTTTAGAGATAAACAGTTACAAGAGAGAACACAGTTCACGCTATGCCGCAACGTTTATTGAATACGGCTTACGAAGATGTACTGCGGTGAAAGCAGGTTAATTAGCTTTAACAGGTACTAACATGCGTCATTACCAGTGACAGACTCTGTGTCCGCAGCTCAGTCTTTATTGAGTCTGGACGACCAGAAGAAGATTTTCATCGTCAGAGCCGAGAAATCGACACAATATATACAACATATCGACACAACATGAAAGCTCCTCTACAGAGGCTGAGCGAATGCAGCAAATATTGAGCCAATATAGAGAAGAGGACCTGGTGGCTGAGTTTACCGACACACAGGCTAGCAGTTCGTCACGTCGGACCGAACGAGATATCCACCATTAGCAGATTAGCCCCAGACGCAAACGACCAAGAATGTAGGTACACGCACGTTTCCTGTAACGCGGCGCATGTTCCACTACCTCCAGAGGCGACATGGGCGGTCCCAGGTTGTCGACGAGTCTAAGCGGTACAAGCTCGTCGCATAGTGTAAGTCGCTCACCACGTCGTAGAGATATCAATTCTTAGACTGCTCCTTCTTCTTCTACTATCTTCTATTGCATTTGTATCTAGTGTTACGTGAAGCCCAATAATTACAGGAAAGAAATTTTAAAAGAATCTTGACATACGAGACAAATAGAGCGGTCAGGGAAAAAATGCCACCAAGATGTAATGGCGAGTTGGTGACTTAATTTTCAAGTTGGAGAAGTACAATTTGAGTACATCACTATAAGAAAGAAATATTCACCTGCGGTGGCTGACGACATCGCGACACGTAGAAAGCAACAGAACAGGACGCCGAGGACGCGTAAAGCCATCGTTCTTCTCGTGCTGTCGGTCACTCAATCGCATCTACACCCGCAGCTATTTCACGAGGTTGAATATGCGAAAAACGGACAAGAAGGCCATCGACCCAACGTGCACTATTCTTAGAGCAAGCCATGCAGTTGACTCTCAGGAAATTCTATACATATTGCCTCTCACATGAGCAGCCAACTTATAAACCGTGATGATGAACTTTTCCAACCACCTGGCGTGTAACAGCGACGCAGACTGTTAACTGTTTGGAAGCTAGAACTGCGCACATTTTATCAGTGTGTCTTGTAGAAATGCTTTCTCTTGATCAGTGGAAAGAAGAGGCTGCGGCCACCTGTTCAGCCGGGTAGTTGGAACAGATCAAGAACATAAACGTGCCGCCGAGATTTAGTTTAGCAGTGACGACATAGTGTAGAGCAAGTATTGTCACGTGACGACATAGTGTAGAGCAAGTATTGTCACGTGACGACATAGTGTAGAGCAAGCATTGTCACGTTACTTAGACCTAAGTACACGTGCCTGAGCGTATGTCCAAAACCTCAGCTGGAAACAGAACGGCATTATAGTTATGACCATAGCCTTAGAGCACGGGCTATCGGTGTCTCCGAGGTGATAGTAGCCAGCAGATTTGGAGAGTTACAACAGCGTACCATCAATCCATACTGCCTTATGGCATTTTAGTTAGCCTCTCAGTTTAATTATCAACATGGGGGAATACCGAAGCTTACGTTTTTATTAGGTGCTTTTTCTGTGATGCCTCATTGGCTTAGCCTCAGTGGCACCGACGGTCCGCTGGTGTGTTGGGCACTGCTGGCCTGGTATCATTGATCACGTGACGCCATTTGCAATGGGTTTCTCAGGGGTCGAGACGAAGCCAGTCTAGCTGATGTCGATTCCAAATCTTGTCCAGCTAATCCGGCGATAAGCGTAGATGGGCGGAGTGTTACCGGCCACTTCACTGGAGAGCGTTGTCCACGTCTGCTGGAGTTTTATGCGCGTACATGTATTCCGCGTGTTCAGAACGGAATTCTCGGGCCGTCCAGCGACCGGGGACGTGTTGTATGCAGTTTGCGAGCATATGTGTGGGGTCTGCTTGGGCTTTCTCATATCTGCATCCTGTCTACCTGATACACTTTTGTTTGCGTGCACATTCTTACAACTGTCTTCGATGAATGACAGCTGAATCGACGGTTTTGGAGTGTGCCGGGTTGGCAGATGCACTCAAGTGTCTGATTTAGACCTCTGTGGGCGTCGGGTTAAATCCGCCACGGGCCACAGATGTCAGAAGAGTTTTTGGCTTCTTCTTTGCCTTATACGAGGGTTTCTTCTGGGTTCTCCGGTTTCCTCACTCTTAAATAAAAAAAGAAATCAGCCCGAACATGTTATGCAGCAGGTTATTCCCCTACTGCCAAACTTGACATTGTTAGAGGGTGAGCCCGACAGCCCCCGTCTGCTTGGGTGGGAAGGGTTGTGATCGTCCATACAGAAAAGACAGTCTTGCCTGGCTCAGAGAAAAATTCCAGTCATCTCTCAGCACTACAACAAATCTTTTCCTTCGTTGTTAACAAGTCCTTGCGAGGTCTATGATGTCTTGAAAGCCTTAAAGACAGGATGACATTCCACCCCATCTGTTACGTGCTTGCGCTGGAGGTATTTCGTCAAGCTTAACTCTCCTGTTTAATCGGAGTTTTCACGAAAGCAAACTCCCAACGGAGTGAAAGAGGGCACTCATTATCCCTGTATTAGAGCGGGGTAACAAATCGCAACCTACGACCTGTCTCCTTACTATGCATCATCAGTAAAGTACAGGAACGACTTGGATAAAACAAGCCGTACAAACATCTATCGCCCTTCCTCTCTCTCCAACAGTCCGGATTCCATAAAGCCGACGGGACAGAATTTCAACTTGTACGACTAATACAACAATGTAGCGAACTCCTAAACACATCAAATTACGTTTTGACAATCTTTTTTGACCCGCGCAAGGCCTTCGACAAAGTATGGCATTATGGTCTTTTAGCTACGTTGCACCCAGCTGGTGTCGGTGGTAAGGCATTTACATGGTTTCAAGATTTCCTGCACAATCGCACCCAGTGCACTGTAGTAGGTCGAACAGTGTCTACTATATCTGCCTCTTTCAGCGGGTATGCTTCAGGATGCAATACTCAGCCCCTTGCTTTTTCTGCTGTTCATAAACGACCTTCCTGCTGCTTTTAGCGACGGTGAGACGAATCTATTTGCGGACGACACGTCACTCTTCGTACCGAGCATAGACTCTGTTATTCTTCAGTAGTGCCTCCAGAAAGCTATTGACCAAGCATCGAATTGGTTTTACAATTGGCTTGAGTTTGTATATATAGCCAAGACAGCGGTTGTTGTTCTTCACACAAGCAAGATGCCACCTCTCTCCCTCTCAGTAGAAATCTCTGGTGAACCAATATCACAACTGTCTTCCTATCGCCATCTAGGTCTTCATGTTCATGAATTGTTAAGCTGGAACCATCACACATTCGTTGTTGTGCAGAAGGTGTGGCGCAGACTCGGCTTACTAAGCTTATATCGACTCTGGAGAACATTGCCCGGACCCATCCTCAGGAACATCTACCTGAAATGTATCCTACGGGTACGAGTCAAGTACAATTGCTATCATACTCACGGCCATCTTTCCAACATAAACGTAGCTCAAATCTCTGAAATCCAATATAACGAGACCCTATCCTATGCGACGCTCGTGGTTCGGCAAGCCCAGCGAAGTATTGGCGCTGTGCATGAATCGGAAAGCTTGAGCATTTGTATGCGCCCAAGTCATGGTGGTCTTGTCACACTGACAATCTATATTATCCCCTGGTTACGAGGGTGAGCAAAAATCAACCTCTGCACGAGCTTGTCTTGCTTCGTGTTAAATCGTTTTGAAGTTTTGATACAGTAGATATCATGCAGAGTAAACTGTTAGTGTGCAGAATGAAAAAGAAACATATACTATTGATAATAAGAACAGGGAAAAAGGCGCGAAACAGAGAAAGGGAGGGATAGCATTATGTAGTGACGAGTCAAAATCCGAGTTGGAAGAATTTGGGAAAAAGGGGTACTCTTATCCTACAGTCACGGTACTGTTACATGAGGCAACTGCAGCACTATCCCATGGGCTGATGTACATCAACGGAGAAGAGGCAAATCTTAGACATTCTGCGGACGTCTGTTCATGTACGAGCAAAGCCCAAGGCTGTTTCATATTCTCCTGGCACATCGTAATGGTGATGCCTTTCTTTCTGATTATCACTGCGTATCTTACCCGTAGTGCCAGTCAGCTGCTCCCGGCCGCTAACGCTGCGCATCGTTGCGTGAGGCGTGATCAGGGCATCATGGTAAACTTCTCTCGATGCTGCCTAGGAAAACGGAAGCACATATTCTTCTGCGTTCTCAGCTTCGACATTCATCTCTCTCCGGAATGTTTCGATCGCGAGTGGAGCTGTTGACGATTTCCGCCTCGGGGCATGACTGAAATTGTTTGGGTTACCTCTCGGCTCATCGTATCGCGGTTTATCACAGGATTGAGATTTCGGTAAAATTTCATATTTGAATGAGGGCAAATCGCACTCGACGAAAACTGGCGAAGAAGCATTGGGAGTTGTTTCGTTTTCCTTTTGAGAGATTCCCCATGGCTTATCATGATAATGACACTTGTGTGGCGGCTGAAGTGCTGTTTTAACGCCAGCACGAACTCCAGAAGCAGAATGCTTTTGCTCGATAGCGTGCTGAATTGCCGGAATGTCCAGCTCTGTCTCGTTAGGCTGGCTAACGTAGACGTTACCGATATCGCCATTTGGTTGCTCAGCTTGAAGGGCAGTAGCCTTGTTCTCGCCGATAAGACCCGGCTTTGCAATAAAGGACTCGGATCCAAGTTGTTCAATCTTCTTTTGTACTAAGAACAACTTTGCTTGTAGGGCTAATCTCTCGCGTCGCACACGATGACTGTAGACCAACAAGAGCATCAAACAAAACGTCAAAAGAACAGTGGAGACAATCAGGCCGGTGCTTGAACTGGTCGAGGCGCTCGCCATGTTCTCCCTCGTGGTGGCGGGAAACGCTGCAGTGAACAGATAGCAAAGGAGAATTAGTAGCGAATCTCGTGAATGTGCGTGGAAGTGGAGAAGTTACGTACGTATACATTACACACACCGAGTCAATTTGTCCCTGTATGTAGCTGAGGAATATCCATGTGTAACACTCCTGATGAGAGGGGAAGTCTCTCCAATTGTAAAACGGTACGTCTATGAAACCGCGTTTCTTTCCACCGCAAATGAAAATGTACACCGCTAGTGCTGCCAAAAGAAAAAAACAACGGCTGCTCATACACGTCAGTGATAATAGCTTTCCCTCGCCGAAGTCTACTAAGGCCCGAACGAGACTGTGTGAAACAACGCATACCTAACGTATTCTTCAGGAAAAAACTCTTTAAACACTCGAACTCTGGCGATATCGGTATATCAGAAGTTGTACATGGTTATCATCCCGTTTCCGCGGGAAAATGCGAACGTCGCATGAACGCAAAACGTGCCCGTGACTCCCTATAAATAGATGGGTTTTGTGCATTTGCGTTTTATTTTCCGTTCATGGGGCAAAAGCAGATCTTGAAGTTATTGTTCCGAAGGATGCGATGTTGAGGAACGACTTTCCAACGCCTGTGTGTCGTTTATTGTCTGAACCTCTGAAGTGGATAGGTTTCCGTACTCCTTATTCGAAAGGAATTTCTCCCTGAGAAAGCCAAGCGGCAGATAGTTGTTGAGTTGCTGACTGCGTATCAAATATGCAAGGGGAGCTGTCACCACAGGAAAGTAATCGATGATGACGATGTTCCTTGCGAGGTAATCAAGTAAAAAGATCGCTTGAATACGGTTTCAACAGGGGCTATCACGTTGATGCCATGAGCAACACGAGCGGCATGGTGAGGAGGAATTGGATACAAGTTGAAGAAAGTGAAAAAACTGATGCTAATGACGCAGAGAACTCTAGAAAAATTCTAGGAAGTTTACTTGCGATTTTGGGAACGAAGGTATAATGATAGTCCTGGGTGATCGTCATCAACAACCTTGTGTTCGATTTTTCACTGAAGGGACGGATCATTCCTTCGGAATCGTCGTTAGTCTCACATGTGTATTCCTGATGTATGTGGGCTAAAATAAATTCTGCTACCGATTAATTAACCCCAAATCGTCAGCTGCTCGAGTTCAGTGTTGCAATCAAATGTAGCAAAACCACACGTACAGCTGTGTTAGGCCTGGCTTCTTAGCTGCATTTTGTGAGTTTGACTTACCATGGTAGAGAGAAAAAGAGTTTTCGGTCTGGTGTTGATAAAGGTGAGTTGTGGCGGCTTCTGTTGGAGTATGATTTGCTGTAGTAACAGTTGTTAGCGCGCTACGGGAAGAAATATGTTCAGTCGGAATCGTAACGAACAACCGCGGTGATCCCGGTTTCGGAGTACCAGCTGGCTGATAAAAAGGCGTCTTGAGGTTTCTGAACTTGCTGTTGGTGACCCGGTGATCTGCAAGTAATATCACCATAAAAGGCGGTATCAGAAAAATAAATGGGATTGTGTTGACATTATTCCTCACCTGAGCAATGGACGCCAGCGCTCTTTTCGACCGCAATCTGGCAAGTCGTACGACCAAATGTACGCGTCCCTCCTTTACAGGCAATTAGGGTTTTCTCCTCACCGTTGCAGTAAACATTGTCCAACCACCGCCGTGTTCCCTTTTCTGGCTCTGTGTAATTTTTGTTTCTCTTCCATTCATCCAAGTCCTGTGGTGTAAGTCGTCTGTAACCATTATACCCCAATTGCTTACATGCTACTTTCGCCTCTTCCTCTTGCCAGTTGTTAGCACACACAACTCCCCAAACGGTGTCATGACAGATCTCCAATCTTCCAGCGTTGCACAAACCAGTTCCCATCAGTCGAAGATCATCTTCATTCTCCTTCGTACATTCGCGGTACGGCGCATGCACACTTCCTATTGGAAGACAATTTATCAGGTGCCAACAACTGTTCCAGGTCAGAAATTCATCATCGAGTCTTATTAATATTACGGGTCACTCGTCAGGGTACTCTAAAACTCTCAACATCAGACTTCTGTTTGATGCTTTCCACATTCGGTCACATAAAAGAATTTTTCTCTTGTTTATTAGACACCTGCGGTATTGGCCAGTGTTTCAGTCCACAGCTGCAGGCCATCTACTGCGATTAGTTTTCATATCGTCAGATTTTTCCTAAGTAGTAAAAGAGGTAAGAGAATGCCAAGTAAGTTGCTATACTCTATTGCCCTTATTTAGGCGCTAATGGCGCCAATTTCCATCTTGTATAAGGGCGATAATAATAATAATAATTTTATTTACTAATACTGGGTAAATAATATTCTAGTCTTCACTCTTTGGCAAATGCGCGCTCTCTGAACGTAACTAAAAGTGACTTCGACTGGCAATGATAATTACAATGCAGGGATGTGACATTTGCGGGAACAGCCCACGAGATGCATGTATCTAGCACGTCTAATGGCGGCAGACGCTAATGAGGCTGACGATAACACAGAACGCCAATAAACACAGCAAGAGTTCATGATTTGAAATGCTAACATGATATTACAGACGGAATTACTGCAGGTAGATATTATCGTTAAATACGAAAGAAACCCAAGCGGAAGCCAATGATAACTTAATTACTTTTGTTCCTGTTGGCGGGGATCTGGCGTGGACCTGCCAAAATTAGATGTGCAAAACGTCTTTATAGGATTGTTGCTCGATCGGATGCACTGTCATGCCGACTAGAGCAGACAGCGTGGAGCGATAAACACATACCTTTACACGGCCAGAAGGCACAAGCAATTGTCAGCAGAAAATGGAAAAAGGACGCCTGACACATCTTGCATGCTCTTGAGTCCTATCGACTTGTCAGCCAAGGGCTTGAGTGCTTCGGCAGGTTCATTCAGAACGGTGGTTCGTACAAATAGAGCTAACCGGTAGGGATTCCACGGTACCGTTTTTGATGTTCTCTACATCACTAAGCCGTCGTGTTCAATTAGGTACGCAATGTCCTTTCGCCGGAGGGAAGACTGTGTAAACAGACGAGGCAACACCCGCAATGCTTGCTACAGCCCGACTCTGATGCTTGAAACGTGCGATGCATTGCCCGGCCGCTGTCAATGGCCATCTGTTCAGGGTAATAGGGGACAGA